>CM069133.1:131918907-132115399 GCA_035221665.1 Okamejei kenojei | reverse complement strand
AGGGGGGTGTTTTGGTGGGTGGTTGTGGGGGATGGGGGACGGTGGGGGGGATTGCTTGCGGGTGCCGTGGTAATAGGAGCACAAGTGGCCTATCTTGAGTCGTGCCAGGTTTTTCTGTCAGAGCTTAGCGATTGCCAGTTTTGAGCTCATTATAATATATCATCGGCTTAGCGATCATAGCATTAGGGATCTAATGGCCTCCCAGCGGTCGTCGACCAAAAAGGCCCTGGGGAGCTGAACTCCAGGGATAGCCCCGATAAAGTATTCGCCATCATCGATACTTTCTTTTGCATATCTTTCCATTCATTGTCTTTATTAATCTCTCTCAACATACGGTTCTATATCTCTCAATTCCCTGTCTCACGTCTGAAGAAGGGTCTTCGACCCTAAACGTCACCTATCTCCTTCGCTCCTTAGATGCTGCTGCACCCGCTGAGTTTCTCCAGCCTTTTGTGTACCCTGTGGTTTTTATGTGTTGTTTTGTGTGGTTTTATTGTGGTTTGATGGTGGTTTCACCCTGCTTGAAATGGTATGAAACTGCATTTGAATTTGGTGGCCTTGCACCCTGCATGAAATAGTACGAAACTCGCACTTGAATTGGTGCATTTGCACCCAGCTTGAAATGGTATGAAAACGTGCACTTGAATTTGGTGGCATCGCACCCTGCTTTGAAATGGTTGTATGAAACTGCATTTTGAATTTGGTGGCCCATGCACCTGCATGAAATAGTCGAAACTGCACGAATTTAGTGGCATTGCACCCAGTTGAAATGGTATGAAAATGCACTTGATGGATTTGTGTTGCATCGCACCCTGCTTGATATAGTATTATGAAAACGCATTTGTATTTGGTGGCCTGCACCTGCATGAAAATAGTACAAAACTGCACTTGAATTTGGTGGCTGAATTGCACCCCAGCTTGAAATTATATGAACTGCCTTGATTTGAGTCCTTGTTGTTGGGCCTTTGTGTTTGGCCTTACACCCTGCCTTGTAAATAGTATATGAAACTTGCCACTTGATTGGTGGTCCTGCACCCTGATGAAATGGTTATGATAATCGCATTTTTGAATTTGGTGGCCTTGACACCATGCTTGAAATGGAATTTCAGGAATATCCATGAGTCAACTGCCAGCTCACCAGCCGTTGAGTGGGCTGACAGCACACCAGGCTTGAGTGACTCAGCTGCCAGACAAGGAAGCATTCGATCCACAATGGACCATACTAGCCCTCTGGAAAACCAGTCCCACTTCAGTCATAAACCCATACAGCAACTCCAGAGGCCCCCATTCCCCCCACTGGCCCACAATATTGAAATTGGTGGAGAGGTGGAATAATTGCATTTGGGGGTCCAGCCTCCCATGTGAACATGGGACCCAAGTGGTGTCCCGCTTAGTCTAGTATTATTACATAGGGGCTGGAATATAATCTAGGTAGATACATGCAAGCTATTGGCTAAAGTCATGAAAGATGTCATACAATGTGAAGAGGTATGAAGTTATTAACTTTGAGGAGGAAAACAGAAATAGTTACATATTAAATATGCATTAGAATGAGAAAATGTTGATGTACAAGAAAATGAGATGGTTCTTGCACACTAGTCATGAAAACATATATATGCAGATACATCAAGGCTTAGCAGAAGGAACGTTGGCTGTATACAGACAATTTAGGTTGGCAGACAAGGATTCCATTCACATTTATAGAGCCCTGCTGAGGTCAGACGTGTTGCCCCCTTCGTATCCTTAACTAAAGAAATGATATACTTAACGGCAGAAGAGGAATGCAACAAAATGTTCACCTGACTTAAGGGCCTGTCCCACTTGGTGTTTGTTTTTTTCGGGTCTGCCGGCATCATTGACTGACATATCAGGTCACCGAAACGTCGCAGCATGATGTGGCGTGACCCGCGGTAGCACAGTGGTGACGCACTGTGATGATCTATGGCGCGTGGTGTTTTTTCGAGTGTCGCAACGTTTTTTTGTCAGCTCGCCTGGAATTTTGAAATGTTTAAAATCTTTTGGCACATGATAATGACGCCGAAAAAATTGCCATAGAGAGATAGTATTGGGAAAGCATCTTTATTATTGAGCTTCCATATTTCTGCACGAGGTGAAGGTTTGTATTCATTGAGTTTGAAGCTGAGAGAATCTAATAGAAACTTACAAAAATTCGTACAGGGCTGGTGATAAACGAGATGGGGGAGAATACCTTATCCTGGTTGGAATGTGTCGATACCGGAAGCATATCTCAAGTTTCAGACCAAGTTAAATAAGGAGACATTTCTTCACTAGAGAAGGTTGTCTCTGAAATTGACCAAGTGTTGTGAAACTCAGTCAAATTAATACCATTTACACTTAAAAGGAGACAGATATATTTCTGGATTGTTTAAAGGGTTCAAGCGGCATAGGAAGGAAATGGAAGCATGAGGTTAGATCGTCAGTCATTTTTTTTTCGTTTAAGTGAATTGTGGAGAATCCTGCTCCTGCACTTATTTTCTATGTTACAAAGAGCATTGGTGAGACCAGCTCAATGTGTTTTATAATAATCATATTTTATTCATAAAATGTTCACAATATACTGCAATCATAATGTATCTACCATAATACAATGTAGCATTATCAAAATATTGACCAGATTGTCTAAGTAGACATGAGATACTGTCTGCCAGCAGCCAACAATAGAAAGAATGCAATTGTAGACACAACCTCTGAAATAAGGAGGGGGGTAGAATCAAATTAAGGCCGTGGCCAGAACTGTGGAAAGATCAGCAACAAGTGACTTTAAGCAGTAAATTCAGAGCCCAAAACTAAATGTTTTAGATCTAACATGCAGCAGAGAGGCACTCTGCTTAGACCACAGCAAAACTGGGAATAACTAAACCGGTACTGAAGTTTTTAAAAACTTGCCTGATACTCAACCTGGTGGAATGGCCATCTACAATCTTTTGAGAACCAGAGTTGATCCTCTTTTCTTAATGGAAGAGAGAGGCCGGTAATGCTTGCTGGGACGCTGGTGAGTTTAACCTGTTCACTGGCAAGATTTTTTTCACTATTGGCCATGGCCCGAGTATATTCGAGGAGTGCCACAGATGAGGCTAGTGAGAGTCTAGATTGGGCCCCAGAGGAGATTAAATGGCACATGAGGAAAACTGGGAATCGCAGGTCCGCAGAAACAGCAGGTACAGGAAACACAGTACCTGGAAACAAAGGGGAAGCCTCCATTGTGTCCAGAAATGTGGCCGGCGGGCAGGACTTCAGGTCAGATATGAGAGCGCAGGGGACTTCGCCCCCTTTCTCCCTACTATCCTACTGGCCAATGTCAGTCAGTCACAAAGTTTAGCCACAGGGAAATAGTGGATGCATTAGTGATATTTACAAGACTCCTTAGATTCTGGAGTAGTTCCTGATAAGTTGAAAGGTAGCTAATGTAACCCACTTTTTAAAAAAGGAGGGAGAAGAGAAAACTGGGGAATTACAGATCAGTTAGTCTAACATGGTTAGTGTGAAAATGCTAGTCAGTTATTAAGATAGGATGCAGTTACATTGGAAAGGGGTGAAATCATTAGACAAACTCAGCATGGATTTACGAAAAGTGTAAATCATGTCTGACGAATCTTATAGAAATTTTTCGAGGATGTATACTAGCAAGAGTGGATAAGGTAGAACCAGTGGATGTGTTATATCTAGACTTCAGAAGGCCTTCGACAAGATCCCACATAAGAGAATTAGTAACAAACTTAAAGCACACGCTATTGGGGGTTCAGTATTGATGTGGAAGAGAACTGGCTGCAGGACAGGAAGCAAAAAGGGTAGGAATGTAAACGGGTCCTTTTCAGAATGGCAGGCAGTGGACTTGTGGGGTTAACGCCAAGGGCTCAATACTGGATCCCAGCTATTTACAATATTTGTTAATGATTTGGACGAGGGAATTGAATGCAACATCTCCAAGTTCGCGGATGACATAAGCTAGGAGGTAGTGTTAGGTGTGAGGAGGATGCTAGGAGCTGCGCAAGATGAAATTGGATAGCTTGGTCCCGTGAGTGGCAATGCATGGCAGATGCAGTATAATGTGGTATAAATGTGAGGTATATCCACTTTGGTGGCAAAAAACAGGAGGGTAGATAATAATCTTAATAGTGCAAATTAGGAAAAGGGGAGATGCAACGAGACATGGGTGTCATTGGTACACCAATCATTGAAAGTAGGCATGCAGGTGCAGCAGGCAGTGAAAAAAAAGCAAATGGTATGTTTAGCATTCATTAGCAAAAGGAATTTGAGTATAGGATAGCAGGCAGGTTCTACTGCCAGTTGTACAGGGTTTGGTGAGAAACACACCTGGAGTATTGAGTACAGTTTTGGTCTCACAAATCTGAGAAAAGACATTCTTGCCATAGAGGGGGTAACAAGAAGATTCACTAGACTCGATTTCCTGGGATGTCATGACTTTCATATGAGGAAAGGACTGGATAGACTTGGCTTGTACTCGCTAGAATTTAGAAGAATGAGGGGGGATCTTATAGAAACTTACAAAAATTCTTAAGGGGTTGGATAGGCTAGATGCAGGAAGATTGTTTCCCGATGTTGGGGAGGTCCAGAAACAAGGGGTCACAGTCTAAGGAATATAGCGGGAATACCTTTAGGACCGAGATAAGGAAAACATTTTTCACACAGAGAGTGGTGATTCTCTGCCACAGAAGATAGTTGAGGTCAGTTCATTGGCTATATTTAAGAGGGAGTTAGATGTGGCCCTTGTGGCTATAGGGATCAGGGGGTATGGAGGAGAAGGCAGGTATCAGGATACAGAGTTGGATGATCTGCCATGATCATATTGAATGGTGGTGCAGGCTCGAAGGGCCGAATGGCCTACTCCTGCACTGATTTACTATATTTCTAAGTTTCTATGTCACTTGAAAATAATGTGGAGGACTTAGGGCAAGGCGTGCTCTATCAAAGGGTGCATGAGGGAATGCTCTGTGTTACTGTTTCACAGAGACATGGCTCACCCCCAGCTCCCCAGACTCAGCGGTCCAGCCTGAAGGGTTGTTCTCCATCCACTGCATGGACCGTACACTCTGGCATCGGGGGAGGAAAGGGAAGAACACCGACCGAGAGGGGGCGTCTGCCTCATGGTCAACTCTGCGTGAGTGCTCCAGACGTGGCAGTCCTGTCCAACTCCTGCTCTCAACCTCGAACATCTGGCGGTGAAGTGCTGTCCGTTCTACCATCGAGGGAATTTACCTCCATCATCCTGACGTGAGTCTACCATCCCACCCCAGGCAGACGTCCGTCTGGCACTGGAGGAGACTGCACGCCCGTGGTCAACAAACACCAGACGTCTTAACCCCGAGGCAACGAAAAATTTTGTTCAGACCGCAAGGTCTGAATGACAATAAGGTTTTCCTGATTCCATGATTATCACCATTGCTGGGGATTTCAATAAGGCAAACCTGAAGAAATGGCTCCCCAATTCCACCAACACATGATCTCCTGCTGCACCAGAGGACCAATCAGCCCTCCGACCACTGCACACCACCATCAAGAATGCCTACCGTTCTATCCCTTCGCCCTCATTCGGTAAATCCGAACCATACCGCGGTGCTGCTTCTTCCCTGGCCTACAGGGCAGCAATTAAATGAGCGCACCCCAGAGGTGAGGACAGTACAGAGCTGGTCGTGGGGTGGGGGGGCAGGAACAAACTACAGGACTGTTTGGAGTCGTAGACTGGGAAATGTTCAAGGACTCGGCAACGGACTTGAATGAATACGCCACAGTCGTGTGGAGGACTGCATCCCTACAAAAACCTTCCGAGTGTTTCCCAATCAGAAACCTTGGATTAACTGTGAGATCCGCACTCTTCTGAAGACTAGACACTGGGCATTCATGTCTGATGATACAGTGGTCTACACGAAGTCCAGATACTACCTTGGTAAGGCCATCAAAAAGGCCAAAAGGGAGTTCTGCTCCAAACTGGAGGATGAGACAGATGTTCGGCAGCTGTGGCGGGGACTGAATGCAATCACCTCCTACAAGGCGAAACCAGGAGGCAGCACGAATGTCGGCGAAACATCACTCCCTGGTGAGCTCAATGCATTTTACGCACGCTTTGATAGGGGAGAACACCGATGTGCCTAACCGAGCCCACCATTCGCTGTGATGGTATTTCAGTCTCAGTCACAGAGGCCGACGTCAGGAAATCCTTCAGAGGGGTGAATCCTCGAAAAGCGTCTGGACCTGATGGTATACCTGGTCGTGTTCTAAAAACCTGTATGGACCAACTGGCTGGAGTTTTTACGGACATTTTCAACCTGTCACTTCTGAGGTCTGAGATTACCACCTGCTTCAAAAGGGCATAAATAATACCGGTGCCCAAGAAGAGCCTTAATGACGTGCCTTAATGACTATCGACCAGTGGCACTAACGCCTGTGGTGATGAAGTGCTTCGAGAGGATGATCATGCCGCAATCAACTCCTATCCTCGACAAAAACCTGGACCCACTGCAGTTCGCTTACCGCCACAACAGATCAACAGTGGACATGATCTCGCTGGCCCTCCACTCCGCTCTGACCACTTGGGAAACAAAAAATCATATGTCAGGCTGTTATTCATTGACTACAGCTCGGCATTTAACACAATCATCACCCTCCAAGCTGGTTACCAAACTCACAAAAAACTGGGTCTCTGCGCAACCCTCTGCAATTAGATCCTCGACTTCCTCATGCACAGACCACAGTCTGTTCGTATTGGTGGAAATGTGTCAGACTCGATAACAATCAGCACGGGAGCACCTCAAGGCTGCGTGCTCGTCCCTGCTGTACTCACTCTATACTCATGACTGCGTAGCCGGTCACAGTGCGAACTCCATCATCAAGTTCGCTGACGACACCACTGTTGTGGGACGTATCACTGATGGGGATGAGTCAGAGTATAGAAGACAGATCGAGCGACTGTCCATATGGTGCCAGCACAACAACCTGGCCCTCAACACCAGCAAAACCAAGGAACTGGTTGTGGACTTTGGAAGGAGTAGGATGGGGGACCCACAGTCCTGTTTATATATCAACGGGTCAAGGGTTGAAAGGGGGTCAAGAGCTTCAAATTCCTGGGCGTGCACATCTGTGAAGATCTTTCCTAGTCCGAGAAACACTGATGCAATTATATGAAAGCTCATCAGCGCCTCTACTTCCTGAGAAGATTACGGAGAGTCGGTCTGTCAAGGAGGACTCTCTCTAACTTCTACAGGTGCACAGTAGAGAGCTTGCTGACCAGTTGCATCGTGGCCTGGTTCAGCAACTTGAGTGCCCTGGAGAGGAAAAGACTACAAAAAGTAGTAAACACTGCCCAGTCCATCATCGGCTCTGACCTTCCTTCCATCGCTGTCTCAAAAAGGCTGGCAGCATCATCAAGGACCCACACCACCCTGGCCACACACTCATCTCCCTGCTACCTTCGGGTAGAAGGTACAGGAGCCTGAGAACTGCAACGACCCGGTTCAGGAATAGCTACTTCCCCACAGCCATCAGGCTATTAAACCTGGCTCGGACAAAACTCTGAACATTAATACCCTCCATCTGTTATTTGCACTTTATTAATTTAATTTATTAATTAATGTGTGTATTTACGTATATAATTGTAGTCAATGCCTACTATGTTCTGTTGTGCTATGCAAAGAAAGAATGTCATTGTCCTGTCAGGGACACACGACAATATCCACTTTACCTTTAAATGTTTAAAATCGATCCTGCTTCCACCACTTCTGCTGGAAGCTCATTTCACACAGCCACCCACCCTCTGAGTAAAGAAGTTCCCCCTCACGTTACCCCTAAACTTCTGTCCCTTAATTCTCATGTCATGCCCTCTTGTTTGAATCTTCCCTACCTCCAATGGAAAAACGTATCCACGTCAGCTCTGTTCTATCCCTTTCATCATTTTAAAGACCTCAATCAAGTCCCCCTTAACCTTCTGCGCTCCAAAGAATAAAGGACCTAACTTGTTCACCTTTCTCTGTAACATAGTTGCTGGAACTGGCAACATTCTAGTAAATCTTCTCTGTACTCTCTCTATTTTGTTGACATCCTTCCTATAACTAGGCGACCAAAATTGTACACCATACTCCAGAATTGGTCTTACCAATGCCTTGTACAAATTTTAACAATACTTCCCTACTCCTATATTCAATGCTCTGATTTATACAAACAACAGTGGACCCAACACAGATCCCTGAGGCACCCCACTGGTCACTCGGCTTCCAACCTGACAAACAGCCATCCACCATTACTCTCTGACATCTCCCATTCAGCCACTGTTGAATCCATCTTGCTACTCCGCCTATTAACACCAAAGATTGAACCTTCTTAACAACCTTCCATGGGGAACCTTGTCAAAGGCCTTACTGAAATCCATATAGACAACACCCACTGCTTTACCCTTTTAAATGTAAATTGTGCCTGTGAGGATTGCTAGTTGGTGCGGACTCAGTGGGCCGAAGGGGCTGTTTCCGTGCTGTATCTCTAAACTAAACTAAACATGGGAAACCGATGCAATGGTGTGTTGGAAAAAGAAACAATAAAAAAAGAGCATGGGAACCTGGCTAAAAGGAGCCAGGAATCATGTCACTTCTATTATATGCAGTGTGAGAACCTGAATTCTTGTGAGTTTTAGAGAGCATGTAAGTCCAGGTGACTTTAAAGGTAATCAAGTGAAACAGAATCAGATATGTTGCATGCAAATACAGCAAATATGACTCAGTGATTTTAAAGAGAGCCTGGAATCAGGGCCAAGTAGGTTAAAGAGGAATGCTGGAATTGGGGCCTGTTGAGAACCAGGTCTCAATGGGTGAAAGATAACATAGAACTGGGCTGTGATATGTTAACGAGAACATGGAAACTGGAAACAAGTATGTTGGAGGGAGTAAGGAAACTGGAGCTTCAGTAAACAAGATACCAAACATTTGAGAATTGTCAGATAGCAGATTAGCGGGTTTCACTGTACCTGGTTAGTATCCATGGATCTGTGGTACAAGCCATAGCGCTCAGTAGATCGTGATCATCTGATATGGAAGTATGCATCTGATAAATTGAAAATGCAAAATCCCATTCTATGATGGTGCCGGCTTTAATAGCCCCACAGTAGATTACTTCTCTGAGACGACGTGGAATTCTGAAAGAAAGGTTTTCACATTCTTCTTCAATTTGCTCATCCAAGACAGTCTTATCAATCAAATTGATTTTGTAAGTTATTTTTCTGATGACTATGCTTGAACTTTTGACATGCACTACTGGCAGGTGATGATTCATCAAGAATGCAGCACTGAAAGTTGCCATTTACCTCTTCAGTTCATACAATTTCCTCATGCAGCACATTTAAGTATTGCAGAATACATTGGATTCAATATCATGCAGATGCTTTCGTAATTCCAGCACTTATTTTTATAACTTCTCAGATTTTTTTTGGCATACCTGATACCTTGACTTAAATGTAGTGAATGATGGACAGACAAATATTTATGTGATGAAAGTCTTCTAATTGACAATCACTTTCATGATTGCAGATGTGAGGGTTTCCATGTCAAGATTTAATACAGATTGCTTTCACTGCTCTGCCTCAGCAATGTATAGAGGCACAGTCTTGAAAGAAAATCTTGTGCTGCAGAATGCCATTGCACATTTAGTATTAATTTTAATGACTAAGATTGAAAATGAATTAGTTGAGATTGCTCTTGCAGCACCACAATGGATGACCCATCAGTCCGTAGAAGCAAAAGAACCCAAAAATTATGGTAATATGTATTTCAGCTTTTGTGATTATATTGATATAAATCTGACTTGAAGAGAAAGGGGTCAGCTTTATCAGTAGCAGCGATTCTATATCCACTATTTAGTATATTTAGGACATGTCAACCAAACCCTGGAACTTTCTTTCCTTTTTGACCCCATGATTACATAAGGTAAGAAATACATACAGTAGAACTGATGTGAATGGGTGATCTATTGTCAGTATGGACTCAGTGGGCCAAAGGTCCTATTTCAAAGCTGTATCTTACAACAAAATTAAAATAAGAAATCTGTCTCTTGCCTTGCCATGCTTGCCTTCAATGGGAATGGTATTGAGTACAAATGTTGGGACATCATGATGCAACTGTAAGTCATTGCTGAGACCACAGCTGGAGTACTGGTAACCCAGCTATAGGATGGGTGTCATGAAGTTGGAAAGTGCGAAAAGAGATTCATTAGATTGTTACATGGGCTGATAAGTGATCTATTGAGGAGTTCAAGATCATGAGAGGCATAGATAAAATGAACATTATCTATCTTTTTCTCCAAGGTAAAGGATTTGAAAATTAAAAGGCACAAGGTTACGATGAGATTGGAGAGATTTAAGAAGAACCTAAATCAAGTAAAGAGTAGTTCATATCTAGAACAAGCTGCCAGAGGAAGCTATTAGAAGTGATTATAAAACTGACTTTTAAAAGACTTTTAGTCTAAAGTGGAACCCATTGGATACCATGTTCACACGGGAGGGCTGGTCCCCCAAATTCCACCTCTCCACCAATTCCAATATTGATGGCCAGTGGGGGGGGGGTCTAGTATGGGTGTTGTGGGCCCAAGGGACTAGTTTCCAGAGGGCTAGTATGGACATTGAGGGCCGAATGGATTCTTGGGCTCGCACTCAGTCACTCAGGCCTGGTGGGCTGGCAGCTCAGTCATGCAGGCCTGGTGGGCTGGCAGCTCAGAAACTGCCAGAAATTCTGCCCAAAACAGGTGAGAGACTCTGTGAGAGAGAAGGCGGAGAGGGTGGAGAATTAATTTTATACATTTTTCATCTTTTTCTGCAGATCACAGCAATGAAGGAGGAAAGTATCCTGTATAAGAAGGAACTGCAGATGCTGGAAAATCGAAGGTAAACAAAAATGCTGGAGAAACTCAGCGGGTGCAGCAGCTTCTATGGAGCGAAGGAAATAGGCAACGTTTCGGGCCGAAACCCTTCTTCAGACTGATAGGGGGTGAGGGGAGGCGGGGAGCAGAAAGGAAATAACAGTCTATTGCATTGCCATTGCAGTTTCAAAAGTCTATCCTGGCCTGGATCTCACAGGGAGCAAGTGAAGGGAGGGAGAAAAGTACTGGGGTGAGGTTTAATACTTGTAGGGGGAATACTTGCTGATGGGGCCGAAGGGATTCCTGGGCTAGTATAGGCCTGATGGGCCTAAGGAGCTCTTTAAAATAAAAAAATCAGAGTGAAATCTCCGTCAAAGGCACTTTTTTTTCGACTTTTCCTGACCTGGAATGGGCCTTTTGGGCTAAAATGCTCTTCCTTGGCTAATACGGGCATTTTGGGCAAAAGGGACTGGTTTCTCAGCTAATAAGGGCCTTGTGGGCCGAATTAAGTGGTTTCAGGCAGGCCAAACAACTCATTTCATGTCATTTCCAATTGCATTGCAGTTTCAAGCACAGGGCAGGCCAAATAGCTCATTGCATTTTCATTTCACTTCCATTGCCATTGCAGTTGCAAGCACAGGACAGGCCAAGCCAAACAACTGATTGCATTTCCACTTAATTTCCAATGCCATTGCACTTTCAAGCACAGGGCAGGTTCAAGTCAAACAGCTGATTGCATTTTCACTTCATTTCCATTCCCATTGCAGTTTGAAGCACAGGGCAGGCCAAACAACTCATTTCATTTTCATTAAGGGCTACCAAATAATTTATTCAAGTACAGTTTTCTGTTGTTTCCCAGCTCAGACAAAGAGTCATGACCTCTCCCTCGCCATCTTGCAGACAGACTGAGCCACACCCACACTTCCGCGTTTTATAGTGCCTCCCCCTTCTACCGGAAGGGGCGTGGCCTTCATGGCGGTGATTGACAGGAGAAATAATCTCAAGATTTTTAAAACAATAATAAGTCTTTTATTTTTCAACGATGGGAATAATCCTCGGAGCCTGCACAGTGGAGGAGGACTCTGAGTAAGATGGCCAAAAAATCACAGCCATATGTTGTAGCAATTTTTCTAAAATCAAAGCACAGTGCAAACAGGAGGTGGTCAATATGAAACTTTTAATTATATAAGATTTGGTAGATATACAGATAGGAAGGGTTTAGCAGGCTCTGGGCCACATGCAGATAAATGGGCCGAACACAGTGTGCCAGCTTGGTCAGCATGGACAAGTAAAAGAAGGGCCTTTTTCTATTGTGTATAATTCTATGACTCACTCTCATCGTATTTTATTTTTGCCAAGAGGTGAATTGCGTGAGAAATAGCTTTGGAAGGGAGGGAAATTAAGATTGGCAACAAACATGATAAGGCTCACTGACTGATGGTATTCCTTCTTTTGCTCTGATTCTAATAATAAAGGCCAAGGACTTTAGTATTGCTCATTTACTTACTTATTAACAGCTGGATTACTCATAAACTGTGAAAAGAGGCTTGTTGCTCGATCCAGATAATCTTTTAGGTTAAGTCGGCACACTGTTTCTACAGTTAAAACAAACAATGATCTGGAACACAGGTAAAGAAGAAGCGTGTCAGCGGCATTTATTTTACTACACCCCTATATTTACACTGAACTACTTTTTCCATCTTTATTTTCGAAAATTACAGAAAGTTCTTAATGCAAGCATACATCACAAGAACTGTTTGTTTTTATCCATGTAATTTCATCTGAATCTTTTCTCATCCGTGGATCTATGACCAGGTTTTAGGGATATCTGCTTCGACAGGTAAATAAAGTTGGTGGTTCAAGGACCAGTGGACACAAATTTAAAGTGGTGATCAAAAAGCATGAGTATAATTTTATTTTTAAGTGACTATTGGTTGTGAGCTGAAATTCTTTGCTTTTGAAAGATGGAGACGGGTCAGTCAGGGTTTTCATAGAAAATCACCTGTAATTTTGTGTATACAGTTACTGGATCACTAGAATAACTAAATTAGTAATACATTTCTTGGGGCTTTGCGTGGAACACACTGCGGTTTGTGAAAGGTGTTAAATTATATGTATTATATGTTATATGGACATTACAATTGAATCAGGCCATTCAGATCAACTAATCAATGGTGGGACACAAAATGCTAGAGTAACATCCATCTCTGAAGAACATGTTTCAGGTTGGGACCCTTCTTCAGACAGCTCAGTCCTGTCTGAAGGATCCCGACCCAAAATGTCACCTATCCATCATCTTCAGAGATGCTGCCTGACCCGCTAAGTAACTCCAGAATTCTGTATCCTTTTATCTGTGCCAGCATCTGCAGTTCCTTATTTTTACAAATCAATGGTAGGTGGTTACATTTCACACAAGCCTCCCCAGAGTTAATTACAGCTAATCCAAGCTGCATATGCACACCTTTACAGTCCTTTCTCCATCTAGTTTCACCTTAAGTGCATCCATGTGATAATCCCAATTATAAAGGACTTGCACTTAAATTATTTAATGGGTATGTTGGACACTGGGAACCTATTCATTCCTTATCCCCAGCTTCTGCCTGACGTGCAGATTTCATCCAGCACTTTGTACAATGCACAAGATCCCAGCATCTGCAGTGTCTTGCTTCTGCACTATATTTTGAACAGTTAACAAACCTATCAATGTGATGAGAAAGATTCCATGGTGCTACATTTGTCACATGTGCCACCGCAGAGTGAATATCATTTTACATATATTACACATTTATAAATCAGAGCATTGAATATAGGAGTAGGGAAGTAATGTTAAAATTGTACAAGGCATTGGTAAGACCAATTCTGGAGTATGGTGTACAATTTTGGTCGCCTAGTTATAGGAAGGATGTCAACAAAATAGAGAGAGTACAGAGGAGATTTACTAGAATGTTGCCAGGGTTCCAGCAACTATGTTACAGAGAAAGGTTGAACAAGTTAGGTCTTTATTCTTTGGAGCGCAGAAGGTTAAGGGGTGACTTGATTGAGGTCTTTAAAATGATGAAAGGGATAGACAGAGTTGACGTGGATAAGCTTTTCCCATTGAGGGTAGGGAAGATTCAAACAAGAGGGCATGACATGAGAATTAAGGGACAGAAGTTTAGGGATAACGTGAGGGGGAACTTCTTTACTCAGAGGGTGGTGGCTGTGTGGAATCAGCTTCCAGCAGAGGTAGTGGAGGCAGGATCGATTTTAACATTTAGAAGTAAAGTGGATAGGTATATGGACGTGAAGGGAATGGAGGAGTGCAGGTAGATGGGACTAGGGGAAAAACAAATGGTCGGCACGGACTGGAAGGGCCGAGAGGGTCTGTCTCCGTGCTGTAATTGTTATATGGTTATTATTGTTACACATGCAATTGCGTGCATTTTTGATGCCTTTATTGATGCAATTAGTGCCAAATTTGGGAGCTACTTCAGGATGTTTGCCCTCTACTTCACGTGAGACTATGCCTAGGTCCAAAACAAGTTCATAACTCATTCCATAAAAATGCTGAAACAGAAACATAGACAAAGAGGTGAGCCCATTTGTCAAAGAGGACCTAAGGCCAAATTTAACTACACCGAGGAGTGATCTAAAGTTTTGGAGAAAGGAAGGATGGTGTGTATATTTTTGTTTCTGCATAATTGATTTTGGAATGAAAATCCCGGTCATTTAGTTTGCACTATAGTGTTAAAAGCAAGACTCAAAGGTAAAGTTAAGAATAATTCTTAGGGAAACTATTTGGGAAATAGTAAACTGGATTTGGAGGAGCCAAAATAAGCAAATAAGCAAGTAAACTACAGAATTTGTGTCACTAAATAAGTAACCAGTTAATTCATAATCAATAGGCAGGCATTTATGATACTTACATACTAATTTCATCATGATTAATATTAATTAAATCATGATTGATTAATTTCATCTGATAATGATAAAATGGAACAACTCGGTCGAAGATGAATTTCTAGAAGCAGAAATATAATTAAATTCTCAATTATATATAATATAAAGTGTTTATCAATTACACTGTGGATTTTCATTCATGCTATTCAATTGACAAGACATTGCTTTTAAGTAAACAGTTAAATCCAAGTTGAAATCAAACCACCCCTATTTTGGGGCATGTGAGCCATGAACCATCTCACCACGTGCGTTTGAATGAAAAGTCTGAAAATTTCCAGAGACGATACTGAGTCTTATTTCAATACTGTTGCAAATTGGCAGAAATCTGCTGTAGTGGGAAACCTCCAATTTGAGTCAGGTTAGGTTAGGTAATGGGGAGGTACAGCGAGACCTGCGTGTCCTGGTACACCGGTCACTGAAAGTTGGCGTGCAGGTACAGCAGGCAGTGAAGAAAGCTAATGGAATAAGCTTTCATAACAAGAGGATTTCAGTATAGTAATAGAGAAGTTCTTCTGCAGTTGTATAGGGCTATGGTAAGACCTCATCTGGAGTATTATGTACAGTTTTGGTCTCCTAATTTGTGGAAGGACATCCTTGTGATTGAGGCAGTGCAGCGTAGGTTCACAAAATTGATCCCTGGGATGGCGGGACTGTATTATGAGGAAAGATGGAAGAGACTAGGCTTGTATCCACTGGAGTTTAGAAGGATGAGGGAGGATCTTATAGGAACATATAAAATTATAAAAGGACTGGACAAGCTAGATGCAGTAAAAATGTTCTCAATGTTGGGTGAGTCCAGAACCAGGGGCCACAGTCTTAGAATATAGGGGAAGCCACATAAGACTGAGGTGAGAAAAATCTTTTTCACCCAGAGAGTTGTGAATTTGTGGAATTACCTGCCACAGAGGGCAGTGGAGGCCAAGCCACTGGATGGATTTAAGAGAGAGTTAGATAGAGCTCTAGGTGCTAGTGGAATCAAGGGATATGGGGAGAAGGCAGGCACGGGTTATTGATTTGGGACAATCAGCTATGATCGCAATGAATGGTAGTGCTGGCTCGAAGGGCCGAATGGCCTCCTACTGCACCTATTTTCTATGTTTCGATGTTTCTATGTCACTGCTGGGAATGCAGTGGCTCAAAGGCAAATATTGTTGTGGGGAAAAAGCACCTGGATTAGAAAGCGAAGGTTATGACTTGGGTGGATGGTTGGGCTATAAATCGGGAACTTCAGTTAGGATTTAGATTGAGACCCGACACGGTGTCAGCGGCTGCCAGGAGCTCCGATCAATTCATGACTAGTTGGTCCGGGAAGATACTCCAAAATATCCTGATTTAAGGTATTTGGAAGCAAGCCATGCATTTTTTTGTGAGCCATGGATAGAAGAACAGGAAGTGATATCAAGACCATAACACAATTTGACATACAGCAGAATTAGGCTATGCAGTCCATCGAGTCTACTCCACCATTCAATTGGCGTCACCTAGGTGTTAATTTTTTTTTTTGTTTTTTTTTGTTGAATATTTTTATTATAGAAACAAAATAATAACAAAGTACATTATTTTTCAATGATGAAAATACATGAAATTAATGATATATTCGTACTGTTAATAATATTTGTATTATCATTGATTATAAATTTTAAGACTATATATTTTATATAATTGAAAATACTTGGTGCTAGTAATACATTCATAATATTAGTGATATATTCATACTGTTGATAATATTTGTATTGTCATTGATTTTGAAATGTAAGACCATATTTTATATAATTGAAAATACATAATACTAGTAACACCTTCATTATATTCATTATATTTTCATACTGTTAATAATATTTGTATTATCATTGATTTTAAAATTTAAAATTATATATTTTATATAATTGAAAATACATGATACTAATAATACTTTCATGATATTAGTAATATTTATATTCGTATTGATATTAAAAATTTAAGATTATGTGTTTCTATACATTTTTCTAATTTTTTATAAAAGTATTAAAAAATAGAGAAAAAAGAGTGTGAAAAGTTTGATGGAGAATGGAGTATTAATCATTAATCCGTCCTTGGAGATATATTCATGATTTATTATATATATTTCTTCATCCATTCAAATATTCAGGTCTCAGTCAAGCCCTCGTGCCGAACCATTATGACCCTGTAAATATTTAATATATGGAGACCAAATCTTTCTGAAGAGATCTAACCCGTCCATTAGGACAAGCCTCAATCTCTCCAGATGAAGTGTCTCCGACATTTCTGTGTTCCACATTTTGATTGTTGGGGATGTAGGGCCTTTCCAAAATTTTAGTATTAATTTTTTCCCAATTATTAAACCATAGTCGATAATACCTAGGTGTTAATACCTAGGTGTTAATTCTTGGCCATTGCTTGGACGTGGCTGGACCATGACAAATTGCTGGTGAAATTGAAGCTTTCGACCATCTCTACTTTGGCATCATCAATGCATACCACGGTGTGTGTGTACTGTGTCTGAAGTCGATCACAATCTCCTTTCTATTGCTAACATTGAATACGAGATTGTTGTTATGGGCCCAGGTTATGAGATTCTCAATCTCCGTCCTGTACTTAGAATAGTCATTATTTGATATCCAGTCCACTACAGTGGTATCGTTTACAAACTTGTAAATTGAGCTGGATAGGCTCAGAACACATCCTTGTGGGGCACCAATGTTGAAGAATGTAAAGAAGCTTGAAAGTGCACATCACCAGACTCAGGAACAGCTTCTTTTCCCCTGTGTAATTGGGTTTCTGAATGGTCCTTTCATAAGCTGGGGCACTGTCCAATTTACCTCTACTTCATTGAGGCCATTCCCCTTTGCCCTACTATAGTACTTCAGTTTGACTGTTACATTTATGTATATGACATTTGATATGTTTGGATAGCATACAAAACTAAGCATTTCATTGTGCTGTGGTACACATGACAATAATTATCACAAAACCAGTGTTTTTTTTAATTTCTCTCTCTTCAAATATTCTTCAGTCAAATGATTATCAATTTTGATTAAAACATTAAGACACCGTACAGATTGCATAAAGTTGGTGACAGTGTAAAACACAAGTTATGAGCCTGGCTGATTTCTTTTTAGGCATTGCTCCTGATTTTCTTTTTCTATTGAATTCAAGAGCTACAATCAGCATAAATAAAAGTAGCATATTGAATTATTGCGTGTGCATTGAGTAACAGTCTTTCATTACACTGTTAAATATTAGACAATAAACATAGGATTCAAGATAAAGGATACCTTATAAAGCCCATATGATGCGGTTGCCTTTAACACAAATTCAATGTGTTTTAAATTTTCCATGGCGCTGAGCCATACTAGGTTTTCCTTTTCCTTTGCAAGATACACAGTCATCTCCAATACAATTTCAATGTCAACATGTCCAACCCTGTCAGATAACATATAGATAACAATTAATTTCATTGAAAACCTGCAATTGTTTCTGCAATATTTTGGTTGGTAAATTGTTCATCTTAATTTTTGGAGTTTGATTGAGCTTCTTCCTCCTCTTCATCCTTCCTTAACACTTCCTAGACTATGTCCGCCAGCCAGCCCGATACAGAATCTTAGATAAAACAAATTGCCGGAGTTACTCAGTGGGTCAGATGGACATGGATAAGTGATGTTTCGGATTGGGACCCTTCCATGTCGTCCAGAAATGCTGCCTGATCCCGTGATTTAAACACTCATTTTATGTTTTACTCAAGATTCCAACATCTGCAGTTTCTTGCATCTACAAAATCTTAGATATTTACCCAGGATTGAAAATAAGCTACATGCACTGCAACTCTTAACCTTGGATTATTTTCACTTATGATAAGCCATCTCCTGTAGACTCCTAAATTCTGCACTTACGGATAGGATGCATTTTGACATGATTTTTCCTTTTAGTTAGAATACAATCCCTAGATTCTATCTAATATTTTTCTACTATCAAAGGAGTTAACGAACATATAATAGAAAGTTAATTGGCTAAAACATTGGATTGCTCTCAAAGGAGGTACTAATCTTGCAATCTGCAGTCAACCAGAGTCTATTTATGTGGGGAATGTTTAGGGAAGTGCAACAGCAAAAATCTTGTACTTCCTCAGAAAACTTTAGTCTGTGGACCTCAGCACCTTTTGGAGAGCTGGAGGTAAGTGCATGACCTTTGAATATTCTTAGAGTATAGTGAATGTGGAGTTAAGATTCACAGTTTCTTCCCTTGGGATCCACAGATCTGCCTTCAATGCCTCTCTAGTAACTATAACATGCCATGTCATAAGACCACCACAGAAATGCTCATGGCTAGGCAGTTTAAATTGAGAAAAAGCAGTGTAACATACTGCATAATACACATTTATCATGCTTCATAGTGGCAGCCTCAGAAATATTCAAAGTACTCAAAGTAGAACAATTGTCAATTAACCAAATGACCTTTCAAATCATTTCATGCAGTGATTGGACCTATACGATAGTATGCTTCATTGTGAGCAACTAACAATTTGTTAAAGGGAAAAAAAAGTGACCTGTTTTTCCTGGCAGCAAACAAATTTCAAGCATTGAAATTGAAAGATGGTGAAGCCCAATCAATTCCATACTTCCAAGGCAAAACTCACCATGCAAGATGAAATGCATCACTGATCATCTGTGCTCTGTTAATAACTGGAATTACCTATGATAGAAAAGGTCTCAGAATTTCAGTAAATTATACTGTAGCAATCAATACATTCAAAATATGTAGTCTGCATCAATATATTATTTTTCTTTTACACTTAGACTGCTTTTCCAATTCTGTCTTCATGCTCAGATCAATCAATAATAAATGGCTCAGCACAATCCTCCAATAGGTAAGAAGGGTTTAGAGGGAGATGGGTCATATGCTGGAATTAGCCAGGAGTGGCAAGTTGATCGGTATGGATTAGTGGCCAAAGGATTTATTTCCTTGCAGTATATAGCTCTATGACATTACCAGATAATGTCAGTAGATCATATCTGGAAGCTAGCCATGAGCCACATGCATTTACCACTCATCTACCTGCCATCTGCAAATCTAAAATTTAGTAATCTGGCTTTCTAAAGCTAGCTCAATTTTAACTGATGAAGCCCTATTCCATGGAAGGTTTTGCATACATAAGTATTATTATGTTTGGAGATGGTGTTGTGGTGGTGTCTAGAACATCTCTTCTCCATCCTGTAGCTGAGAAATCTTTAACCAGGAGAAAGCCATGTCCTTCATACTGAGCAATCAAGCTTGTTTGAATATTTCATTCAAAATCCAGTAAAAATCAGTCTTTTTCTAAAAATAAAAATTGAAACAAAAAATTTAAACTGAAAAACAAAAAATGATTCCAGATTTATTGAAATTCAACTAATTTAATTTCAACTAGTCAGTACTTTATCTTCTGCAGTCACTTCTCTCTGTAGAAGCAAATGGATTCAATGTTCTTGCACTAGGTGTATCCTGATATCGATTTGCCAACCCAATTCCCATCATTAATCAACATTGGAGCACAGTTTAGGCAAAAAGAAGCCAAAACATTTGGGACGTAGACAAAAATGCTGGAGAAACTCAGTGGATGAGGCAGCCTCACCTGCTGAGTTTCTCCAGCTTTTTTGTCTACCTTCAATTTTTCCAGCATCTGCAGTTTTTTTCTAAAACAGTTGGGACATTCATTCTTGAAGGAGTCTCATACTGAGTGGCTGTTGGAGAAATACCACCTTTTCCTAAGCACCAAATGGTAAAGTACTTAAATTAAGTTCTCCAAAGCTCCCTTAAGATTTGAACTCTGGAAAACAATTTTTCCACACTGTATACATTGAATAGTACTTTCTTCCTTTATAAGTAGTATAACAATTAGTAGATGCCATTTTTGGGCACATTACGTCCAAAACTCCAAAGCAAATTGCTGCAACTGAATTATTGAATAGAATCTAATCCATTTGTTGTGCGAGGCCGACTAGGCAAAAATAATATGAGCATTAGTCAACTGCTGTGAATCTGATCTTTGTAAGTGCTGACTGGGAAGGATAAAAGCCAAACGCCAAACAATTTCATGGGGAACACCTGATGATCATTACATGTAATTGTTTAGGAATAAGCAGAAAGAACATTTTGGAGCATCCCCGATGGTCAAAGGTCATTGAAGACCAGAGAGCTGTTACATTCCCCAGAAAGTTACATGGAACATTAAGAACATGGAACAGTACAGCAGAGGAACAGGCCTTTGACACAATATCTGTGTCAAACATGATGTCACGTTAATCTCTTCTACCTGCACATGATCCATATCCCTCCATTCGCTGCACATCCATATGCCTGTCTAAACGCCTCATCATATGTGCTTCCACCACAATCTCTCCCTGATCAATCCAGGCAACAACCATAATCTGATTAAAAAGATTTGACCCACACGTCTCCATTAAACTTTCCTCCACTGATCTTAAAGCTATCCCCACTAGTCTTTGACATTTCCACCTCGCGGAAAAAAGTTCTGACTGTCTACCCTATCAATGTTTCTCATGATTTTACACACTTCTATCATGTCTCCCCTCAACCTCCGAAGCTCCATAGAAAACAATACGTGTGTGTCCAACCTTTCCTTGCAGATATCATCTAATCCAAGCATAATTCTGGTTAACCTCTTATGTATCATCTTCAAAGCTTCCACATCCTTCCTATAATGGTGCAACCAGCACTACACACAATACTCCAAATGCAGACTAATCAAAGTTTTATAGAACAGTAACGACTTCCTGACTCTTATATTCAATGCTTTGACTGATGCATACCATATGCCTTCTTTACCGCTTTATGTATTTGTGGTACAACTTTCAGAGAGCTGTGGACTTGGACCCCAGGATCCCAATGTACACCAATGCTGTTAACATTATGCATTCCTTTACAGTTGATCTCCCAAAGTGCAGCACTTCACACTTGCTCTAATTAAACTCCATCTGCCATTTCTTCGGCCATATCTGTAACTGATCTAAATCTCGCTGATATCCTTTGACAGTTTCTTTCACTGTTTGCAACCTCACCAATGTTGTTGTCTGCAGACTTATTATCCAACCCATCCACATTAATCTTCAGTGAGAGTCTCTACTGATTAACTAGGGTGGTTTGGTAGATAGTCGCAGGATACAAATCAATGGGGTCACCAATAATTGCAATGTCTCTTTTATCATTCTAGTTATGAGTTCCATATGTTTATTTAAACAATGAACCACAATAAGGACACAACTCCATTAATGAGAAGGACATGCAGGCTCAGATGTTATCTGACAGCTGTCGCATTTTTTTGTTTTATTTATTCATTCAGGACATGTGAATGTTGCAGATAACATTAACATTTATTACATATCCCCAACTACCCTTAAATTAAGAGGCAGGCAAGACTCAATCACATTGGTACCAAGTCATATGTAACCCCAGTAAGGATAACAGATTCCATCCCCTGAATGATGTTTGTTATAAAACCCACTTGTTACACAATCTGACGGTTTCCTGGTAGTAGTTACAGAAAATAGATTTTGTTTTAAATTCCAGATTTTATTTGATTACTTGAAGTTAAATTCCTCAGTTGCCATGGTAGTATTGAACTCATCTCTCAAGATTAATAGTCCAGCCGATACCCAACCTCAACTGTACCTTTCTGATATTCTTTTTACATTGCTGTAGTCGCAGAGATACATCATGGAAACAGGCCCTTCAACCCACCGAGTCTACACTGACCAACGATCACCCTGTACACTGGTTCTATCCTGCACATTCGGGATGATTTACAATTTCCAGAAGCCAATTAACCTACAAACCTGTACATCTTTGGAGTGTGGGAGGGAACTAGAGCACCTGGTGAAAACCCACGTGGGTTTATAGGACAGTCAGGTGGCAAATGATTTCAATAATGGTTTCATCAATTCTAATGAACTCCAGTGGAAGCATCATAGAGGCATCAGGCTTGTACTATCAGTGCAGAGCTTCACACTCACAGCCCAGCAAGTGCTCTCAGATATCAACACTCCTGCAAGCAGTGCCTTGTTTTCATATTTAGTCATAGATTTCACAGAAAGGCAACATTCACAACGTGGCATTCTGTGCTATATATACAATATACTAAATACTAAGGAAAAAAAAGATTGTAACTTACAGATGGGTCATTGTTTAATTGTAGACTGAGCCGATGCCAATTGGAATCATCATAGTTAACTCTATAGAAGGCGGATATATTGATATTTAGCAGGACCCATTCTTCATCAGTAGTACATTTCACTTCAGGAACTGTTTCTGTACGCAAGCACCAAGGATGAATGTCAGCATAATAATTTCCGTTTGCTATAACTTACTTGAAAAGAATTAGCATCGAGCATTTGAGCAGGTATGTTTGGAATCATTACCTTAGAAACTCAGTTGTTTAGTACATTCCCTGGTGTATGTTAAAAATACTGTGATTTATGTGCTAATGTGAGGGGTTTTGCACCTATACATGTGGTTATTTCAATTGATTTGCAATGCATATTTGACCTGCTGGGCATGTCTACCTGCTCTGCATTTCACAACCAACACTTTTTTTACCGTTGTACTTATTCTCAAACTGCTCCCTCCTCTCTCTCCGAATTTGTCCATCCTCGATTTTTCCAGCATCTGCAGTTCTTTCTTAAACATTTCGTCTACTACACTGCAAAAGTTAAGTTATTCCTTAAGTTATTCCTTAATATTCTCCTTAGGTTATGCTTACTTTGAAGAAGTTCTCCTCCGCTCTCCAAACTTTGCTCCATAGATGCTGCCCCACCCGCTGAGTTTCCCCAGCATTTTTGTCTACCCTCAAACTGCTCCCATTCACTCATTGACCAGATGATCTTGCTTACAGTTTATCCCCATTGTCACACTGTATTTACCCTATCAAACATACCCCATCACCCACTGCTACCCGTCGCCCCCTCCCCATTTCAATCAGCTTAAGAAGTGTTTAATGAAGGGTCTCTAACCTAAAACTTTAACTCAGTTTCTCTTCCCACAGACCTGTCCCCACCTAGAGTCATAGAGTGATAGAGCGTGGAAACAGCACTTCGGCCCAACTTGCCCAGAGTGACCAAGATGTCCCAGCTACATTAGTCCCACCTGCCCGCATTTGGTCAAACTCCCTCTAAACCTGTCCTATCCATGTACTTGTTGAAACATTAGGATTGTCCCAGCCTCAACTACCTCCTCTGGCAACTTGTTCCATACACCCACCATCCTCTGTGTGAAAAGGTTACTCCCCAGATTCCTATTAAATCTTTTCCCCTTCAACTTAAAACTATGTCCTCAAATCCTCGATTCACCTGCTCTGAGCAAGAGATTCTGAGCATCTACCCGAGCTATTCCTCCCATGATCTTATACACCTCTATAAGTTCACCGCATATCCTCCTGTGCTCCAAGAAATCCCAGCCTACTCAACCTCTCCCGATAGCTGAAACCCTCTAGTCCTGGCAACATGCTTGTAAATCCTCTCTATACCCTTTTCCAGCGTGACAACCTGCTGCGTATTGCCAGCGTTTTCAGTTTGTATCCACCTAGGATGTCTGGTTGAGCATCAGAGAACTGGGATGCTCACTTCAGTGCCCTTCCTTGCATGACGTAACCTGGCACTCTACTTCACGAGCAGTTCCTTTTGAGGATCCCCACTCATCAACAAGTGCTTAGTCGAGTTCATGTGACTCCAGAAATGATGTGACCTTACTGTGCGTACGATACCAAATATCAGTGAACTGCATCATTATCATGCATGGTTTCATGTCAAACCAGTATGAAAACCATTTCCCTATGGACATGCCATCATGTGTCCCTTGCATAATGCCTACTTCAGTGTATATTTTTCAGTCGTGCTTGCGAAAATTATTCCCAATCTCACACCTCTGGAGCATTACTTTCAACTCCTACATTTTGCTTAACATACACATAAATAAATGCCATTTGATACGTTTTGTAACACCAGGAAACATCACAATATGCATTGCCTGAACAGCAACAATCCTATTGACACTACACAGATGTCAAAGCAAGACCCGCAGCAATCAGCAAAGATTTAAAAAAGCTTGGTTATCCCTTGTGAGTTATGGTCAGGATTGAGTTAAACATCAACATTTTGATGAACTGTAGAATAATGCCTGGCTTTCTAATTCCTGTTTCAGGAAAAATAACCAATTCTAAATAAAAATCTTCACAGCAAAGAGTTAATTCATTGAGTTTTTATCTTCCAGGGAAAGGGAACCTTCAAACATTCAATGGAAAACCAGCTGGTATGCAGGCACAGAAATCGTGATATGCATGCTTGAATTTTCAGTAAAATCAGACAAGAGATTAAAATTTCAATGAGAATAGTGTGGGTTAGATATATGTTACCTTAAAGCTGTTTCAAAACATGTTATACTTTTCCCTTTTTCTTTTTAGTTTAGAGATACAGCATGGAAACAGCCCTTTGTCCCACCGAGTCCATGCTAACCATAGAAAACCCGTTTACACTAGATTTATACTATCCCATTTCCTACAAATTAGGGGCCAATTTACAGAAGCCAATTAAACAACAAACCCAATGGGCCTGTCCCACTTACGCATTTTTTTCGGCGACTGCCGGTACCCATCATAGGTTGTTGCAGGTCGCCGAAAATTTTCAACATGTTGAAAATCCAGCGGCAACCAGAACAAGGTACGACTCTTTGGGCGACGACTGACGACCATACAGGCTTCACCCTGCAACATGTCGATGGGGTGTCACCTATATGGTTGTGAGGAGTCTCCTCAGTCGACCAAAGAGTTGTAGCGTCTTTCTGGTCGCTGCTGGATTTTCAACATGTTGAAAGTTTTTGGCGAGACCTTTCTTCAGTGGTTAGAGATAATGGAAGCGAGAGATATAGATGGTGATGTGGAGAGATAAAGAACAATGTATGAAAGATATGCAAAAAAGTAATGATGATAAAGGGAACAGGCCATTGTTAGGCGTTTGCAGGGTGAAAATTAGAAGCTCATGCGACTTGGGTGGGGGAGGGATAGAGAGAGAGGCATCTCATCTTATTTTGCTTGGGCTTGGTATGAATATTGATTTCTCTCATTTCAGGTAGCCCCGGCATTCCCTTCTATCCCTCCCCCACCCGAGTCATACTAGCTTCTCATTTTCACGCTACAAACAGCTCTCTTATCCCCAACTAGTCTGAATAAGGGTCTCAACATGAAACATCACCCATTCCTTCTCTCCAAAGTTGCTGCCTGTCCTGCTAAGTTAATCCAGCATTTTGTGTCTATCTTTGGTTTAAACCAACATCTCAAATCTCCTTTGCTCCTTAGATGCTGCTGCACCCGCTGAGTTTCTCCAGCCTTTTGTGTACCCTCGATTCTCCAGCATCTGCAGTTCCTTCTTTAACTCTCAAATAGAGAAGGCAAGTAGTCCGTTTGTGAGGCAGGAGGCAGAGAAGAGAAGCAGTCAGACGCAACACGTAGGGAGGAAAGAAGAAAAAATAACAAACAGAGAATAAGAAGTGGAGGGTTTCTTAAATGTGTGAGCAGAGTGACAGAGGGGTGTAAAATGAGGATAGGAGCAATAGGTAGCAAGGTGAAAAATGGCAGGAAAACAAATCCAGGGCAAAAATCTAAAAGGGCCACTTTTCAACATAATTGTAAAAAGGCCAAGAATGTTGTAAAAACAAGCCTGAAGGCTTTGTGTCTCAATGCGAGGAGCATTCGTAATAAGGTGGATGAGTTGAATGTGCAGATAGCTATTAATAATTATGATATAGTTGGGATCACGGAGATATGGCTCCAGGGTGACCAAGGCTGCGAGCTGAACATCCAGGGATATTCAATATTCAGGAAGGATAGACAGAGAGGAAAAGGAGGTGGGGTAGCGTTGCTGGTTAGAGAGGAGATTAACGCAATAGAAAGGAATGACGTTAGCTTGGAGGATGTGGAATCGATATGGGTGGAGCTGCGAAACACTAAGGGGCAGAAAACGCTAGTGGGTGTTGTGTACAGGCAACCTAACAGTAGTAGTGGAGTTGATGATGGCATCAAACAGGAAATTAGAAATGCGTGCAATGAAGGTAAAACCGTTATAATGGGTGACTTCAATCTACATATAGATTGGGTGAATCAAATTGGCAGGGGTGCTGAGGAAGAGGATTTCTTGGAATGTATGCGGGATAGTTTTCTAAACCAACATGTGGAGGAACCAACGAGAGAGCAGGCTATTCTAGACTGGATATTGAGTAATGAGGAAGGGTTAGTTAGCAGCCTTGTTGTACGTGGCCCCTTGGGCAAGAGTGACCATAATATGGTTGAGTTCTTCATTAGGATGGAGAGTGACATTGTTAATTCAGAAAAACGGGTTCTGAACTTAAAGAAAGGTAACTTTGAGGGTATGAGACGTGAATTGGCCAAGATCGACTGGCAATTGATTCTTGAAGGGTTGATGGTGGATATGCAATGGAAGGCATTTAAAGACTGCATGGATGAACTACAACAATTGTTCATCCCAGTATGGGAAAAGAATAAATCAGGGAAGGTGGTGCATTCGTGGATAACGAGGGAAATCAGGGATAGTATCAAAGAAAAAGATGAAGCGTACAAATTAGCCACAAAAAGCAGCCTACCAGAGGACTGGGCGAAATTCAGAGACCAACAGAGGAGGACAAAGGGCTTAATTAGGAAAGGGAAAATGGAGTATGAAAGAAAACTGGCAGGAAACATAAAAACTGACTGCAAAAGTTTTTATCGATATGTGAAGCGCAAAAGATTAGTTAAAACAAATGTAGGTCCCTTGCAGTCAGAAACGGGTGAATTGATCATGGGGAACAAGGACATGGCAGTAACTATTGAATAACTACTTTGGTTCTGTCTTCACTAAGGAAGACATAAATAAATTGCCGGAAATAGCAGGGGATCGCGGGTCAAATGAGATGGAGGAAATGAGTGAAATCCAGGTTAGCCGGAAAGTGGTGTTAGGTAAATTGAATGGATTAAAGGCCGATAAATCCCCAGGGCCAGATGGGCTGCATCCCAGGGTACGTAAGGAAGTAGCCCCAGAAATAGCAGATGCCTCAGTGATAATTTTTCAAAACTCTTTAGATTCTGGAGTAGTTCCTGAGGATTGGAGGGTAGCTAATGTAACCCCACTTTTTAAAAAGGGAGGGAGAGAGAAAACGGGAAATTACAGACCAGTTAGTCTAACATCGGTAGTGGGGAAACTGCTAGTCAATTATTAAAGATGGGATAGCAGCGCATTTGGAAAGTGGTGAAATCATTGGACAAAGTCAGCATGGATTTACGAAGGGTAAATCATGTCTGACGAATCTTATTGAATTTTTTGAGGATGTAACCAGTAGAGTGGATAATGGAGAAGCTGTGGATGTGTTGTATCTGGACTTTCAGAAGGCTTTCGACAAGGTCCCACACAAGAGATTGGTATACAAACTTAAAGCACACGGTATCGGTGGTTCAGTATTGATGTGGATAGAGAACTGGCTGGCAGACAGGAAGCAAAGAGTAGGAGTGAACGGGTCCTTTTCAGGATGGCAGACAGTGACTAGTGGGGTACCGCAAGGCTCAGTGCTGGGACCCCAGCTATTTACAATATACATTAATGATTTGGACGAGGGAATTAAATGCAACATCTCGAAGTTTGAGGATGACACGAAGCTGGGGGGCAGTGTTAGCTGTGAGGAGGATGCTAGGAGGCTGCAGGATGACTTGGATAGACTGGGTGAGTGGGCAAATGCATGGCAGATGCAGTATAATGTGGATAAATGTGAGGTTATCCACTTTGGTGGCAAAATCAGGAAGGTAGACTATTATTTGAATGGAGACCGATTAGGAAAAGGGGAGATGCAGCGAGACCTGGGTGTCATGGTACACCAGTCATTGAAAGTAGGCATGCAGGTGTAGCAGGCTGTGAAGAAAGCGAATGGTATGTTGGCATTCATAGCAAAAGGATTTGAGTACAAGAGCAGGGAGGTTCTACTGCATTTGTACAGGGTCTTGGTGAGGCCACACCTGGAGTATTGCGTACAGTTTTGGTCTCCTAATCTGAGGAAAGACATTCTTGCCATAGAGGGCGTACAGAGAAGGTTCACCAAACTGATTCCTGGGATGGCACGACTTCCATATGAAGAAAGACTGGATAGACTCGGCTTGTACTCGCTGGAATTTAGAAGATTGAGGGGTGATCTCATAGAGACTTACAAAATTCTTAAGGGGTTGGACAGGCTAGATGCAGGAAGATTGTTCCCGATGTTGGGGAAGTCCAGGACAACGGGTCACAGTTTAAGGATAAGGGGGAAGAGTGGTGAATCTGTGGAATTCTCTGCCACAGAAGGTAGTTGAGGCCAGTTCGTTGGCCATATTTAAGAGGGAGTTGGACGTGGCCCTTGTGGCTGAAGGGATCGGGGGTATGGAGAGAAGGCAGGTACAGGATACTGAGTTGGATGATCAGCCATGATCATATTGAATGGCGGTGCAGGCTCGAAGGGCCTGTTTCTATCTGCAGTTCCTTCTTACACAAACTACATATCTATATGTCTTTAGGATGTGGGAGGAAACTGGAGCATTTGGAGAAATCCTACATGGTCACAGCAGGGAGCGGGTGCAAACTTCACACAGACAGCACCCGAGCTCAGCATCCAAACCAGGCCTTTGGCGCCGTGAGGCAGGGCTCCACCAGTCCCACCACTGTGCCGCCATTTGATTTGATTTGATTTGATGTGATTTAATTTATTGTCATTGTCTTCAATTAAGGGACAACGAAATTCTCTTTCCCTTACAGTCATACAAAAATAAAATGTAAAAAACCCACAAAAACACAGAACACAGTAGTCCACAGCACAAACATCCCCACAGCGGCACCAAAGTTCCCCACTGTGAGGGAAGGAACCAACGTCCAGTCAGCCTCCTCACTAATGTTCCCCAATGTTCACCTGTGGTCGGGCCCTCCCGAGCACCCCGTAGACACCGCTACGAGCGTCCCGATGTTCAGGCCCTCTCGCAGGGAACGATGGAATCCCGATGTCGAATGGGAGAACATCCTCAGCGGCCTGGACCTCTGAATTGGCTACCTTCCACCGGAGTTTGCGGCTCCCGATGTCTACAGGCCGCTCTGGCTGGAGATTCGCGCTGGCGACCGCCGGCAAAGGGTTCCAGGACTCCGCGATATTAAAGTCAGCGCTGCCCGATTTGGGAGCTCCGCACCCTCAGCTGCGCGATGTTGAGCAGCGGCCCAACACTCCGGAGCTCCAAGCGGTGATCCCAGGTAAGGCCTCGCCCGCTCCTCGATGTATAGAGCACAGCGCCACCTCTGCTGAAGCACTGGTCCTGGCCCGGCAGGAAAGGCCGCGCCAATCCAGTTGGTAGGCCGCGGGGGGGGGGGGGGGGGGGGGCACGAGGATGCGATTCGGATAATAGCCGCATCCTCGCTGGGAAGCGACTGAAGGACGGTTTCCCCCTTACCCTACCCACTTCCCCCCCACATAAAATACTGAAAACAATCCCAAAAAAACCACTCTAAACATAACAAAAAAAAGACAACCAGACCGTGGGCGGAGGCAGCCAGTAACAGAGCCACCGGATGTCTCCCACTGCGCTGCGCCACCCGTCTGGATAGTATAAGGAATACTCATCAATCATCACATTATAAATATACCTACTAAATTTTTCCACAAGCCAAAGATCTGGTTGTTTAGACCCATTCTTCATCCAGAAAACTGGAATAAACCATAAGTTACTAAGGAAGAAATAACAGGATAATGGTATAGATTAATCTTCTGAGCAATTATTACCATGTAAACATTTTATGTGTTGCAAATGCATTTACAAACCTTTTTTTAAAGTTAAGATAATGTGTAATTCTCTGTTAGTGGAGTTAAGAAGCAAAGGAAATAAACAGTTAGAGAGGCATTTTATTTTCATGATTAGTATTAAGTGCATGTGGAATACTAGTTGTCTGAACGTGGGTTTGTTGATGAGCTTCAGGCTCAGCAAAGGAATGAAGGAGCAATGTTCTGCCTATATTCATTCCTGTCAGCCGGATGGGATCTTGCCACGGTGGGCAAGTGTTGGTGAATGAGAGTCCAAATCAATGACAGATGAGAAGTTTGTAAGGAAGATGTTGTTGCCATTTAATGTCACTGTGACATTTCAATTTAAAACTGATGTACCAATGCTGGGTTGGGAATCAATACTGGCTCTGAATATACATTCAATAGCAAAACTGCCCGTAGTAAACACTGACATCTGGATACTTTCTGAAACTGATTTTCCAAAGGAAATGAGTGATTCAGAGGCAGATGCATTCTCAGAAGCAAGGCAATGTGCCAAGAAACCATTGCATTTTGGGTGGGGCCAAAAAATGTGTCAATCTAAACCCCACCCATAAAGTAACAGGAAATAATTTTGCCAGCCTTTGGCATTAGCAAACTTTCAAACTCAGAATGCTTCAAATCAATTAGCTATTAAAACTAATTAAATCATTAATACGAGTCATTTACAAATATGTTTTCATGTTTAAAACTAAAATACTCAAAATCTTAAGGGATTTAATTACAATTTAAGTTAACCAACACCCAAGGTAGTTGCCTGCAGCCAGATATCATTGCTTGCAGCCAGATAAAGATATGAATGGTACAGTAGGAGTGTTGATGCCAAGTCTCACTTGGCTCAGGATATTTGTGCAAAGTACACATGTAAGCCTGGTGTTAATTTCAGCAAATCTGGGTCCTCTTGCTCCATTTTCATGAAGAATTCACATTAAAGGAGATCTTAAGAGAGGTTGCAAGCACCTGAACACCATTTTGGATCTTTTATGTTTGACTGGTAATCTGGCAGTTGCTCACAATTACAACGTTTGCATTGGTATATATGCCAAATCGTGGTGTAACAACAGGTCGCCTGCGTGTACTTGATACACCACACCATTTATAGTGTAGATTTTGCAAGGAGTTTACCAGTTAACCATGCATTATTCAATACATTTCAGATTGGAATGCTACTACCTCTCATTATTTTAATAGATGTCAGTGAAATAAGAGACTTCAAAGCGCTTCAAAAACAACTATCCAGGTGCTTGTTAAGGGCCTGTCCCACCAGCAAGCATTTGCATGCGTTTATCGCGCCCAATGGTGGTCGCTTGAGGCGTACGGCCTCATGGGGCCGGTCCCAATTCGAACCGTGGAGGCATATGGAGTTGTGCGGGGCTGGTCCCGACATCATACTCACCAATAAGCTGGGCAGGAGGCGGGCCGACTGAATTTGGACGTCGCACCACATCGGGCCGTGACGTCATCACCCAACGGCACACCAGGCAGTGACGTCATCGCCCAACGCCACGCGCTAGGCTTACGGCATCAAGATGCTGCATACGACCTTGAGACGCTGCGTACGACGTTGAGACGCTGCGTACGTCCTCAATGTGGCTGCGGGCCAACAGGCCATTGGCGCACAGAATTGTTGGACAGTGTCAGTTTTTCGGAGCCCCGCGCGATGTCAGGACCATCCCCACACAACTCCATACGCCTCCGGCGATCGAAGCGGGACTGGCCCCGCGAGGCCGTACGGCTCAAGCGACCACGTTAGGTCGCGCTAGACGCATGCAATCGCATGCAGGTGGGACAGGCCCTTTACTGAATGAGATTCAGGGTCATTTGAACCCTGACTTACTGACACATCATTGAGAATGAATAACTGGCAATACATTAGGAAGTAGAGTTTCATATGTACTTTGACGTGTTATTTTCCATTTCCTTTTCAGCGTTATCCTCCTGTGTTATGATGCCACTCGTTGTGTTAACTGTTATTAAGGGAAGTCCTTCCTGCTTTGCCCATGTGTCCAGGATGGATTTTACTGATGCTGGTAGTTTAATTGCATGTTGACTATCAACAGCCTAGTGAAGCAGAAGTTACAGATTAGTCATTTATTATTTTTATTTCGGCAGTATGTGGAGACTTATTTATCCAATAATGAACTTGATCCCCACTCAATAAATTCATAATCATCATGTTAAAATTTTAATCTTTTCAGATGGCTATCATTATATTTCATCCATATTATGCACAAAGTCACTGACCAAAGAAATGCTCAAAGCTGAATAAATTTTAAAACACTGAATAGGAATGAATTCAAAACCAACTTAAAAAACCCCGTTTATGTCTGAATAATGGATTTGAAGAAAAAAAGACATTGAAGAAAGAAACTGTAATAAAGAATAAAGTAACCTGCTCTTCATAAGAATTTGGGATTTTAAATACATCCAAATGTTCCATAAGGTTTTCATTTAAAGAAAAGATGACAACGTATTTGAAATGAAATGATAAAAACAGTGGAATCTGCTTTTGATCCAGAAGAATGCAAATTAAATATCTCCACATTCATCTTGTTGATCTCCCATCTTTACATTTAAGATAACACATTATTTTCTGCTGGGAATTATTGGAAAACTGGGCCAATCTCTTTTGACTTTTGCCATTTATTCTGATTGGATCCACTAGAGTTCAGCCACAAAATAAAAACAGAAAATGCCGGAAACAGTTAGCAGGCCAGGCTGCATCTGTGAGAAGAGAAGCAGAACTAACATATCAGGTCAAAGATCCTTTCTCAGAACTTTTAATCCGTCTTTTAAATGCAAGCAAGTCCTGTACGTTGTGAAATATGGACGTCCGGGACTTACTGACAATCTCAGAAGGCTCCACTGAGTCTAGCTGCGGAGTCCTGTCTTGTTGGGGTTCCCTATCATTGTCCTGGGGTAATCACAACTGAGATTCAATATCAGATTAGACCTGTCACAACATCACATTCGCCACTGCTTTGATTGGGGATATAAAGTCTAATGAATATGAGACAAAAGTAATTTTGTCAAATATTTTTTTCATCTCACTTTAATATTTTTAAATTATTAAATATTAGTAAATGTTACAGTATTGTTTTAACTTTCCTTTAAGAATTTTTAGTAAGTATTTAATTGTAATAGGTTAAATTAAATTGTTTTTACAGGTTCTTCACGATTTTGAACTACCCAACTTATGTACAGTTCACACATACAAACAAAACACGAGTTAAAAATTCAATATCTAACTACAATTTTTCTTAATGGTTCCCATCACCTTGCCTTCACTTATTCTGTTTCACACCACTTCTCTCTGTGCAGTTCTGAACGGCTATTTTAGTTTAAAGATACAGTAAAGATAAAGAAACGGGTCCTTTGGGCAGCCGAATCTGCGCCAATCATTAATCACCCATTCTATTTTATTCCACTATCACATCCACTCCCTACATATATACAGAGACCAGTTAACCTATAAACCCGCACACGTCTTTGTTGATGTGGGAGGAAACTGGAGGACCCAGAGGAAACCCATTAGAGAATGTGCAATGTCCATACGGACAGCACCCAAGTCAGGATTGAACCTGGGTCTCGGACGCTATGAGGCAGCAGATCTACCAGCTGTCATTGTGCCCCACCTCCACAGAGTACATGGGTATCTGGGTCTTTCCATTCTCTGTTGACTGTTGTGAAGATTCTGCTACTGACCTCATCTGTCAGGATGTTTACCATTTCCTACAGCTCAGCCCTCCAGGTTCCCATCTCTCTTGCTGCACTCTGACCACAATGTACTGCATCATCGTCAGTAGTGTCAGGCTTCAAACATCCATGGCTTGCAAGGTAGCACATTGGCATTCATGGTGGTGATCAATGGTGCATAACATGTTTCTGCTCATCCCATCTGTAAATTTCACTGGCACAAATATGACCTGCCAAACACTTATGCTATTGCAAGCTTTCTAATAACTGAACTGAAAGACAGTGTAGAATAGGGGACTGCAGATGCTGGTTTACCAAGCAAAGACACAAATTGTTGGAGTAACTCAGCAGGTCAGACAGCATCCCTGGAAACGTGGACAGGTGACATTTCGGGTCGGGACCCTTCTAATCTGATGCCAGACCCGAAACATCACCTATCCATGTTTTCCAGGGATGCTGCCTGACCCATTGAGTTACTCCAACAGCTTGTGTCATAACTTAAAGTCTCCGACATTTCCTTAATCCACATTTTGATTGTTGGGGTTATAGGACCTTTCCAAAATTTTAATATTAATTTTTTCCCAATTATTATACTGTAGTCGATAAAGTTCCTTTGGCTTGTAGTAAATATTTGATTTTGTTCTAATATTCCTAATATTATTAGTTTTGAGTCGGGGTCCAATTGGGTGTTCACAACTTCCGAAATTATCTTAAAAATTTCCATCCAAAAATTATTAATTTTTATACAATTTACAAATGTATGCGTTAGGTTAGCCTCTAAGTGCTGACATTTTTCACAGATAGGAGATATACTTGGGAAGATTCTATTTAATTTCGTTTTTGAATAATGTAAACTATGTAATACTTTAAATTGTGTTAAGGAATGTCTAACATTTAACAAACAGTGATGTATATGTTGTCAGCTTTCATCCCAAATATCTTGCATTATTGGTTGGCCAAGTTCATTTTCCCATGATTGCCTATATATTTCCGTCGTAGGTGCCTCACTGTCTAATAAGATATTATAGATATAAGATATTAATTTTTCTGTATTAGGGTGTTGATTCAAACATTCGTCAAGAATTTCTGGATTTCTATTTCTATAGTCCTGTGTATTTGATTTAGCATAATCTCTAAATTGTAGATATCTGAAATAGTCATTTGAGTGAAGTCCATAAATTTGTTGTCACTCCTGAAATGAAAGGAATGTGCCTTTCCTATAGAGATGACCCATCTTTTTTATTCCGTGATTTTTCCATTGTAGAAAACCTTTATCCAACATTGAAGGTTTAAATGCAGGGTTGTTTGCAATGGGAAGAAGTAGTGATAGATAATCCAATTTTAGAGTATTTTTTAATTGTTTCCAAATTCGTATATCACTGTATATTATAGGGTTTTCACTATAGGTTTATTTGCTTAAATTAGTGGTAGCAAACAAAATCGAACCAATTACAAAGCGTAAACAGTCTTCCTTTTCCATTTTTAACCAAACTGGTTGCTGGTCCAATTCTTCCAACCAGAAGTTCATATTTTTAATATTAACTGGTCAGAAATAGAGCATGAAATTCGGTAAAGCTAAACCTCCATTTATTTTTGATTTACATAAATGCTTTTTATTTATTCTTGATTTACATAAATGCTTTTTATTTATTCTGTGATTCTTATAATCCCAGATAAAATTAGTGACTATAGAGTCTACCTATTTAAAAAAAGTTTTTGGAAGATATATCGGGATTCATTGAAAAAGGAACAATAATTGCGGAAGAAAAATCATTTTTATTGCATTAATTCTACCAAACATTGAGATGGGTAGTGTTTTCCAATATTGAATAATCTTATGCAATTTGTTCAATAAAGGTGGGAAGTTTAGTTTAAATAAAGAAGTATATGTCTTTGTTACATGAATTCCAAGATTTTTAAATTTTTCACTTTTATTCCAATTAATTCTGTATCCCGAGAACGAGCCATATTGACGTATTAAATTAAATAGGTTTGGGATACTAAATTCAGGTTTTGTAATGTAGATTAATACATCGTCTGCATATAAAGAAATTTTATTCTCAGTGTCTTTAGTATTATACCCGTATATTTCAGGATGGGACCTAACACTTTCTACTTGTGGCTCTATAGCAAGTGCGAATAGTAACGGGGATAACGGACATCCTTATCTACAGCCTCTAGATAAATTAAATTTAGCTGATAACATTTGGTTTGTTGATATTCTAGCTGTTGGATTAGTCTATAAAAGTTTTACCCATGTACTAAACTTCTCGCCCAATTGAAAATTTTCCATGACCGAGAATAAATAGGGCCATACCACCTGATCAAATGCTTTCTCAACATCTAACAAAATAATTGCTAAATCTTTGTTAATAATTCTCCTTGAGTATATATTGAAGAATCATCTCAGGTTATAGGAAGCGTAGTGTTTTGGGATAAATCCTGTTTGGTCAGGGTGTATTAATTTATTAATCTTTGTGCTAGGATTTTAGTTAATATTTTTTGATCAGTGTTTAAGAGAGCAATATCTCTATATGAACCTGGATCTTCAAGGTCCTTATCTGTTTTTGGTATAAGTGTTATTATAGATTTGTTTAGCGTTTCTGGTAATTTCTGTTCGATATAAATGTGTTCATACAGTGTCTTTAAATATGGCTAGATCAAATCATAATTTTTAAAAAATAGAATTCAGAGCTTATACTGGGGCCTGGGGCCTTGCCATTTTCTAGAGATCTGATAGACTCTTCAATTTCTCTTACTGTATTTCAGCGCCTAGTAATTCTCCATCTTACAAATCTAACCCTTTAAGGTTACATTTTTGTAAGAATGCTTCCATTCCTGTCGAGTGATATATCATTTTAGCTGAGGAGAGGTTTTGATAATATTGCAGAAATCTCTCATTGATATCCTTAGACTGTACTAGTGGTTCTCCTATTTCTGATCTAATTTTGTGAATTGTTTTTTCCCCGTTAAGTTTTCGAAGTTGGCGAGCCAATGCTTTTTGTGGTTTGTCGCCGAATTCAAAATGTAATTGTTTAGTATACTGATAAAGTTTTATAACTTGGTCTGAGTATATTTAATTTAATTTATATTTCAATGCTGCTATGTTATTATGTTTTATCATAGTTGGTGCAGCCGCATTTTCTATGTCTAATTGTCTTATTTCCCATTCCGGTGCCTGTTGTTTATTGTGAAATGCTTGGGAGGAGATCATTGCTCCTCGGGCAAATGCTTTAAATGGTTCCCAGAGTATGGAGGCAGCCGTTCCAGGGTGATCATTGGTCTCAAAGAACATATTAATCTGTTTAGTAAGATATTCCTGACATACTTTTTCCTTTAAGATTTGTGGGTTACGTCTCCATTGTGACCGTTTCTCCGTCCTTCCATTTAGTTTAATCATAAATGTTAAGGGTGCATGGTCCGAGATTATAATATTATGATATTTTGAATTATAAGTAAATGGGATAAGCTTGGAATTTACTAGAAAATAATCTATTCTTGAATATGTTTTATGTACCGATGAGTAAAATGAATATTCTCGTCCAGTTGTGTTTTCAATTCTCCAGGCATCCTTAATATTACTAGTATCTATATATGCATTTAATAATTCACTTGACTGCGATTTTATTTTCCATTGTCTTGATGATCTGTCTAAATAGGGGTCTAGTGTACAGTTTAAGTGTCCTCCAATTATTAAATTGTGTTGTGTAAGTTCCGGAATTGTATTAAATATTTTCTTGAAAAACAAGGGACTATCAAAATTTGGTCCATAAACATTAATAAGAGTCACTTTTTTTGCATGTAACTCACTTATTAATACAATATATCTACCATCATTGTCCGTTATAAGTCAAGTCAAAGTCAAGTCAAAAGAGTTTATTGTCATGTGTCCCTGACAGGACAATGAAATTCTTTCTTTGCATAGCACAACAGAACATAGTAGGCATTGACTACAATTATATACGTAATCAATAAATTAATAAAGTGCAAATAACAGATGGAGGGGTATTAATGTTCAGAGTTTTGTCCGAGCCAGGTTTAATAGCCTGATGGCTGTGGGGAAGTAGCTATTCCTGAAACGGGTTATAGCAGTTCTCAGGCTTCTGTACCTTCTACCCGAAGGTAGTAGGGAGATGAGTGTGTGGCCAGGGTGGTGTGGGTCCTTGATGATGCTGCCAGCCTTTTTGAGGCAGCGATTGTGGTAGATCCCCTAGATGGAAGGAACGTCAGAGCCGATGATGGACTGGGCAGTGTTTACTACTTTTTGTAGTCTTTTCCTCTCAGGGCACTCAAGTTGCCGATCCAAGCCACGATGCAACCGGTCAGCAAGCTCTCTACTGTGCACCAGTAGAAGTTAGAGAGAGTTCCCGTTGACAGACCGACTCTCCGTAATCTTCTCAGGAAGTAGAGGCGCTGATGAGCTTTCTTAATAATTGCATCTGTGTTCTCGGACCAGGAAAGATCTTCACAGATGTGCACACCCAGGAACTTGACCCTTTCAATCCTCGACCCATTGATATAAACAGGACTGTGGGTCCCCATCCTACTCCTTCCAAAGTCCACAATCAGTTCCTTGGTTTTGCTGGTGTTGAGGGCCAGGTTATTGTGCTGGCACCGTATGGACAGTCGCTCGATCTCTCTTCTATACTCTGACTCATCCCCATCAGTGATACGTCCCACAACAGTGGTGTCGTCAGCGAACTTGATGATGGAGTTCGCACTATGACCGGCTGCGCAGTCATGAGTATAGAGTGAGTACAGCAGGGGGATCAGCACGCAGCCTTGAGGTGCTCCCGTGCTGATTGTTATCGAGTCTGACACATTTCCACCAATACAAACAGACTGTGGTCTGTGAATGAGGAAGTCGAGGATCCAATTGCAGAGGGATGCGCAGAGACCCAGTTCTGCGAGTTTGGTAATCAGCTTGGAGGGGATGATTGTGTTAAATGCCGAGCTGTAGTCAATGAATAACAGCCTGACATATGAGTTTTTGTTGTCCAAGTGGTCCAGAGCAGAGTGGAGGGCCAGCGAGATCGCGTCCACTGTTGATCCGTTGTGGCAGTAAGCGAACTGCAGTGGGTCCAGGTTTTTGTCGAGGTAAGAGTTGATTTGCGCCATGATCAACCTCTCGATGCACTTCATTACCACAGGCATTAGTGCCACAGGTCGATAGTCATTGAGGCACGTCACCTTGCTCTTCTTGGGCACCGGTATTATTGATGCCCTTTTGAGGCAGGTGGGAACCGAAGACCTCAGAAGTGACAGGTTGAAAATGTCCGTAAAATCTCCAGCCAGTTGGTCCGCACAGGTTTTTAGAACACGACCAGGTATGCCATCAGGTGCAGATGCTTTTCGAGGGTTCACCCCTCTGAAGGATTTCCTGACGTCGGCCATTGACTGAGACTGAAATACCATCACAGCGAATGGGGGCTCGGGAAGGCACATCGGTGTTCTCCCTATGAAAGCATGCGTAAAATGCATTGAGCTCATCAGGGAGTGATGTATCGCCGACATCTGAGCTGCCTCCTGGTTTCGCCTTGTAGGAGGTGATTGCATTCAGTCCCCGCCACAGCTGCCGAACATCTGTCTCGTTCTCCAGTTTGGTGCAGAACTCCCTATAGGCCTTTCCAAATGTAGGGTCTCTGACATTTCCATAGTCCACATTTTAATTGTGGGGGTTATAGGGCCTTTCCAAAATTTTAATATTGATTTTTTCCGAAATATTAAACTTTAGTCGATAAAGTTTCTTTGGCTTGTTGTAAATATTTGATTTTGTTCTAGTATTCCTAATATTATTAGTTTTGAATCGGGGTCCAATTGGATGTTGACAACTTCCGAAATTATCTCCGTCCAAAAATTATTAATTTTTATACAACTTACAAATGTGTGCTTTAAATTAGCCTCTGAATGCTGACATTTTTCACAAATAGGAGATATGCTTGGGAAAATTCTATTTAATTTTGTTTTTGAATACATCAAATACTTGAATCAAAAATAAATAGGGGTTTAGCCCTACCTAACTTTATGCTCTATTTTTGGGCAGTTAACATTAAAAATATGAATTTTTGGTTGGAAGAACTGGACCAACAACCAAATTGGTTAAAAATGGAAAAGGAAGACTACCTTTTGAAATTGGGTCGATCTTATTTGCTACTACTAAATTAAGCAAAAAAACCTATAGTGAAAACCCCATAATATAGTGGAATACGCATTTGGAAACAATTAAAAAAGACACTAAAACTGGATAATTTACCACTACTTCTTCCCATTGTAAACAACCTTACATTTAAACCCTCAATGATGGATAAAGGTTTTTTACATTGGAAAAATCATGGGATTACAAAGATGGGTCATCTCTACAGGAAAGATACGTTCCTCTCATTTCAGGAACTACAACAAATGTATGGACTTCACTCAAATGACTACTTTAGATACCTACAACTTAGAGACTATGCTAAATCAAATACACAGGACTATAGAAATAGAAAGACAAAAATTCTTGATGAATGTTTGAATAAACACCCTAACACAGAAAAATTGATATAGTATATTTATAATATCCTATTAAATAATGATGCACCCACTACGGAAATATATATGCAATCCCATGGGAAAATGAACTAGGCCAGAAATATGGGACGAAAGCTTACAACATATACATCACTGTTTGTTAAATGCTAGACACTATTCAATACAATTTAAAGTATTCAAAAACAAAATTAAATAGAATTTTCCCAAATATATCTCCTATTTGTGAAAAATGTCAGCATTCAGAGGCTAATTTAAAGCACACATTTGTAAGTTGTATAAAAATTAATAATTTTTGGACGGAGATTTTTAAGATAATTTCGGAAGTTGTCAACATCCAATTGGACCCCGATTCAAAACTAATAATATTAGGAATACTAGAACAAAATCAAATATTTACAACAACCCAAAGAAACTTTATCGACTAAAATTTAATATTTGGGAAAAAATCAATATTAAAATTTTGGAAAGGCTCTATAACCCCCACAATTAAAATGTGGACTATGGAAATGTCGGAGACCCTACATTTGGAAAGATTAAGATTTGGCTTAATGGACAAACAAGAACTATTTACTAGAATATGGTCTCCATTCATTGACTATTTGAAGGGGCAAACCGGTTCAGCACGAGAACCTGACTGAAACCCGAATCAAGGATTAGATGAAGAATTACATTTTATAATCCACAGAAATATCTCCAATGATGTATAATTAGCTGATTATTACATTCTCTTTTAATTTTTTGGTTTCTTTTCTCTCCCTCTCTATTATTTTCTATCTATATAAACATTTTAAAAATATATAGAAGTACTATTACTACACAATTGATAATATAAACAATATTAATAATGTATGACTACTACAAAAAAAAAGTTTTTTATTATGTATTTACTTCTAATAAAAAAAATTAAAAACATTTTTTAAAAAAACTGTTCCTTACTACATTACATCTATTGAAACTTGCGCAAAACTCACCATCTGCAAATGATTCCACATATCATCGGTCACAGTATTTGAATAAGAAAATGTCTTGAGGTATGACTGTAAGAAAAAGGAAAACGGAACTGCTATTCAAACAAATAAGCAACATTGCTGTGAACAGAAACGCAAACCCCTAAAAATGTTTAAATCACAATATGAAATGTAAACTCAATTAATAGAGAGATTACTGATACAGACCAGTGAAAAACCTTCATAAACTCACCCGGAGTCCTTTTGCAAGTAGCTCCTTTGTCATAATAAGGGAAGCTATGGCGATAACATTCGCACCCTATGTGGAGAAAGATAAAAATGTTTATGTTGATAACAGTAATAAAACCATAAAGCATGGCCCTTCATTCAACTCATTCATGCCCACCTTAGATACTTTATCTATGCTTGTCCCATTTCCCTGTAATTGGTCTATACCCTTCTAAACCTCTCCTATCCATGTACCAGTCCACATATCTTTAGTTTAGTGTATTACTGTCATGTGTACTGTGGTACAGTGAAAAACGTTCATTTGCACGCTATCCAGTCATAGAAAAGACAGTACATTAATCCAATCAAGGCCATCACAGTGCTGAGATAAAGATACAACATTTAGTGCAAGTTATGACATTGAAGTTTGATAAAGTTTGATTGAAGATAGTTCAAGGCCTCTTCTTCTTCTTCTTGCGTATGGCGTGCACAGCCTAAAGTTGTACGACAGCTTGTTCTATTGGATCTTATTTGGTTGTGCACGCCGGGTTGATTGCATTCGTGGACACAGGGTGGACCATGTGAAGGTTGTAATCTCCCACCCCGTTCAAGGCCTCCAATGAGGTCAATGGGAGATCAGAACAACACTCTAGTTGATGAGAGATCTGTTCAGTTGCCTGTTAACAGCCGGGGAGAAACTGTCCCTGAATCTGGAGGTGTGCGTTTTCAAACTTTGCATCTTTTGTCTGGTGGGAGAGGGGAGAAGAAGGAGTGACTGGGGTGAGACTGGTCCTTAAATGTACTGGCTGTTGCTTGTTGTTATGGTTTTTTTTTGTATCATAAAGATGGTCCCTGCAGCTAATGATTTAACGTCCTTATCAGATCATGAAAGGCTTATTCATTGTAAATATAGCATGAATATTAATCTCCAGAATAGAAGATATCTCAAGGCGCACGATTCAAATCTACTCCCGAAAGATTACATGAAATTCTGTTCATATTATTATTGAAAGGGTTTCATATGATTGGATTTGTGGCAATCTCTATTCATTTTGAGGGCAACAGCCTTTCGTTTAAAAATTACAGTAATTTATTGTATCAGTTAACACCATTAGTGAGCCAGCAGTGCCAGACACATCAGCTGGGTGTGATGCCTGAATGTGTTACCTCACACTTATCCACGCAGTTTATTTTCAAATTACTTATCACTTTAGCAGATTTAGCCAAACGGAACAAAACCCTAAGAGTTCATTTGTGCATAAAAATGTGAAATAGTTTATCTCACTGTTGTTTGTGTGTTATTTTTCTCTGTCCACCTTTCAGCAAGATATTGGTATATAAAGGACCTGTCCCACCAGCACGCGATTGCATATGTCTAGCACGACCAAACATGGTCGCTTGAGGCGTACGGCCTCGCGGGGCCTGTTCCACTTCGAGCCGCGGAGGCGCATGGAGTTGTGCGGGGCTGGTCCCAACATCATACTCACCAATCAGCTGGTTAGGAGGCGGGCTGATTGAATTTGGACGTCGCACGGCGTCGGACGGTGACGTCATCATGTAACGGCACGCCGGGCGGTGACGTCATTGCGCAATGCCACGTGCTAGACGTACGCCGTCAAGACACTACATATAACGTCAAGACGCTGCGTACGATGTCAAGATGCTGCGTACGCCCGTCGAGACACTGCGTACGTCCTCTATGCGGCTGCGGGCCGACAGGCTGTTGGCCCTCGGGACTTTTGGACAGTGTCAAATTTTTCGGAGTCCTGCGCGATGTCGGGACCAGCCCCACACAACTCCATACGCCTCCGGCGATCGAAGTGGGACTGGCCCCGCGAGGCCGTATGGCTCAAGCGACCACGTTAGGTCACGCTAGCCGCATGCAGTCGCATGCTGGTGGGACAGGCCCTTTATTTACACGCGTACCTAAATACAGTGAAAATCTTCACTTTGTAAATTTTAGCAAAAGTGCTGGAGTAACTCAATGGTCAGGCAGCATGGCTGGAGAACATGGAGAGGTGATGATTCAGGTCAAGATCCTACTTCAGAAAACCGCAATCTGCAATTCCTTGTTTTAAAATTATATTCAACATGAGTACAATCAAAACATACACGAGGCAAAAGGATTTGAGTACAAGAGCAGGGAGGTTCTACTGCAGTTGTATTGGTGAGGTTCTACTGCAGGGTCTTGGTGAGGCCAAACCTGGAGTATTGCATACAGTTTTGGTCTCCTAATCTGAGGAAAGACATTCTTGCCATAGAGGGAGTACAGAGAAGGTTCACCAGACTGATTCCTGGGATGGCAGGACTTCCATATGAAGAAAGACTGGATAGACTCGGCTTACACTCGCAGGAATTTAGAAGATTGAGGGGGGATCTCATCGAGATTTACAAAATTCTTAAGGGTTTGGACAGGCTAGATGCAGGAAAATTGTTCCCGATGTTGGGGAAGTCCAGGACAAGGGGTCACAGTTTAAGGATAAGGGGGAAGTCTTTTAGGACAGAGATGAGAAAATCATTTTTCACACAGAGAGTGGTGAATCTGTGGAATTCCCTGCCACAGAAGGTAGGAGGCCAGTTTGTTGGCTATATTTAAGAGGGAGTTAGATGTGGCCCTTGTGGCTAAAGGGATCAGGGGGTATGGAGAGAAGGCAGGTAAAGGATACTGAGTTGGATGATCAGCCATGATCATATTGAATGGCGGTGCAGGCTGGAAGGGCCGAATGGCCTACTCCTGCACCTATTTTCCATGTTTTTATGTTTTTCTATGACAATGCAGAATATAGTGTTGCAACTACAGTTTCAGTATAGTTACAATTACAACCACATAGAAAATATAGATTTTAAAAAGTGCAAGGGCTACAACCAAGTATATTAGAAGATTGGAAATGTGTCCTTAACATAAGAGAGGTCTATTCAAGAGTATGATAAAGTGAGGAACAAGTTATTCTTGAAGCTGGTGGTCAATGATTTCAAGCTTTTGTATCTTCTACCCACTGGAGAGGGGAGAAGAGAGGCTGACTGGGGTGTGAGTGGCACTTGATTATGTTGGCTACATTTCCAAAACATTGTGAAGTGTAGATGGAATCAATGGGGAGTGAATGCAGGGGCTCCTTTGCCAGATGGACTGGGCGATGTTCCCAACTCTCTGCAACTTCTTGCGGTCTTTGATATATTAGTTCATCAGTACAAATAGATTGATACCACATGCCCTCTATCAGCTAGGCCTTGTGAAAATTACACACAACAGCATGAATGAAAGTTTCATAATGCATTAAGATTATTGACTGACTTTGATTGATTTTGTTATTTCTGGACCATCATTCTGGAAACCACTCCAAATACTGAAAGATGTTCTGTATATTTCTCGTCATGTATTTGCGCAAACTACTTCTCACTGATTTCATCCATTTCACTACTAACTTCCATCTGGCACTCAATACACCTGGACCATTTCTGAAATCTCCCGACCAATTCGATACCCCACTATCCACAGCGTAGGTGACAGACTACTGACCGACATCCACTATAAACCCACTGACTCCCATGGCTATCTAGACTACACTTCTTCCCACCCTGCTCCCTGAAAGGACTCCATCCCCTACTCCCAATTCCTCTATCAACACCGCATCTGCACCCAGGATGAGGTGTTCCAAACCAGGGCATCGGAGATGTCCTCATTCTTTAGGGAACAGGGGTTCCCCTCTTCTACTATAGATGAGGCTCTCACCAGGGTCTCTTCTGTACCCTGTAACTCTGCTCTCACTCCCCATCCCCCCATTTTTCCTCGTAATAGAAACATAGAAACATAGAAATTAGGTGCAGGAGTAGGCCATTCAGCCCTTCGAGCCTGCACCGCCATTCAATATGATCATGGCTGATCATCCAACTCAGTATCCCGTACCTGCCTTCTCTCCATACCCTCTGATCCCCTTAGCCACAAGGGCCACATCCAACTCGCTCTTAAATATAGCCAATGAACTGGCCTCAACTACCCTCTGTGGCAGAGAGTTCCAGAGACTCACCACTCTCTGTGTGAAGAAAGTCTTTCTCATCTCGGTCTTAAAGGATTTCCCCCTTATCCTTAAGCTGTGACCCCTTGTCCTGGACTTCCCCAACATCGGGAACAATCTTCCTGCATCTAGCCTGTCCAACCCCTTAAGAATTTTGTAAGTTTCTATAAGATCCCCTCTTAATCTCCTAAATTCCAGAGAGTATAAACCGAGTCTATCCAGTCTTTCTTCATAAGACAGTCCTGACATCCCAGGAATCAGTCTGGTGAACCTTCTCTGCATTCCCTCTATGGCAATAATGTCCTTCCTCAGATTTGGAGACCAAAACTGCACGCAATACTCCAGGTGTGGTCTCACCAAGACCCTGTACAACTGAAGTAGAACCTCCCTGCTCCTGTACTCAAATCCTTTTGCTATGAAAGCTAACATACCATTCGCTTTTTTTTCACTGCCTGCTGCACCTGCATGCCTACTTTCAATGACTGGTGTACCATGACACCCAGGTCTCGCTGCATCTCCCCTTTTCCCAATCGGCCACCATTTAAATAATAGTCCGCTTTCCTGTTTTTGCCACCAAAGTGGATAACCTCACATTTATCCACATTATACTGCATCTGCCAAACATTTGCCCACTCACCCAGCCTATCCAAGTCACCCTGCAGTCTCCTAGCATCCTCCTCACAGCGAACACTGCCCCCCAGCTTAGTGTCATCCGCAAACTTGGAGATATTGCCTTCAATTCCCTCATCCAGATCATTAATATATATTGTAAATAGCTGGGGTCCCAGCACTGAGCCCTGCGGTACCCCACTAGTTACTGCCTGCCATTGTGAAAAGGACCCGTTTACTCCTACTCTTTGCTTCCTGTTTGCCAGCCAGTTCTCTATCCACATCAATACTGAACCCCTAATACCGTATGCTTTAAGTTTGTATACTAATCTCTTATGTGGGACCTTGTCGAAAGCCTTCTGGAAGTCCAGATATACCACATCCACTGGTTCTCCCTTATCCACGCTACTAGTTACATCCTCGAAAAATTCCACAAGATTCGTCAGACATGATTTACCTTTTGTAAATCCATGCTGACTTTGTCCAATGATTTCACCACTTTCCAAATGTGCTGCTATCCCATCTTTAATAACTGACTCTAGCAGTTTCCCCACTACCGATGTTAGACTAACTGGTCTGTAATTCCCCGTTTTCTCTCTCCTCCCTTCTTAAAAAGAGGGGTTACATTTGCTACCCGCCAATCCTCAGGAACTACTCCAGAATCTAAAGAGTTTTGAAAGATTATCACTAATGCATCCACTATTTCCTGAGCTACTTCCTTAAGTACTCTGGGATGCAGCCTATCTGGCCCTGGGGATTTATCGGCCTTTAATCTATTCAATTTACCCAACACCACTTCCCGACTGACCTGGATTTCACTCAATTCCTCCTTTGAACCCACAGTCCCCTGCTATTTCAGGCAGATTATTTATGTCTTCCTTAGTGAAGACGGAACCAAAGTAGTTATTCAATTGGTCCGCCATATCCTTGTTCCCCATGATCAACTCACCTGTTTCTGACTGCAAGGGACCTACATTTGTTTTAACTAACCTCTTTCTCTTCACATATCTATAAAAACTTTTGCAGTCAGTTTTTATGTTCCCTATAAGGGAAGAGTCCCCCTTGTCCTGAACTTTTCACCCTACCAGCCGTCACATACAACAAATAATCCTCCGACATTTTCGCCACCTCCAACGGGATCCCACCACTGGCCACATCTTTCAGTTTCCTCCCCTTTCGGCTTTCCGCAAAGACCACTCCATTCGTAACTCCATGGTCAACTTATCCCTTCCCACCCAAACCACCCCCTCTCCTGGCACGTTCCCTTGCAACCGCAGGAAATGCTACACTTGTCGCTTTACCTCCCCCCTTGACTCCATCCAAGGACCCAAGCAGTCTTTCCAGGTGCGGCAGAGGTTCACCTGTGCCTCCTCCAACCTCATCTATTGCAGCCGCTGCTCTAGGTATCAGCTGCTCTATATCGGTGAGACCAAGCGTAGGCTTGGCGATCGCTTCGCCCAACACCTCCACTTGGTACGCAATAACCAACCTGATCTCCCGGTGGCTCAACACTTCAACTCCACCTCCGATTCCGACCTTTCTGTCCAGTGCCTGCTCCATGGCCAGAGTGAAGCCCACCGTAAATTGGAGGAGCAGCACCTCATATTTTGCTTGGGTAGTTGACACCCCAGTGGTATGAACATTGACATTTCCAATTTTAGGTAGTCTCTGCTTTCTGCTTCTTTCCCCTCCCCTTCCCAGCTCTCCCACAACCCACTGTCTCCCCCTCTTCCTTTCTTCTTCCCACCCCCCTCACCCCCTTATCAGTCTGAAGAAGGGTCTCGATCCGAAACGTCGCCCATTTCCTTCGCTCCATAGATGCTGCCTCATCCGCTGAATTTCTCCAGCATTTTTGTCTACCTTAAACACTTCTCACAAACTAATCAGTTTTGATCCTTTACTCAACAAATAGCCACGCAGGAAATCTCCTCTGAAAGTTAATTCTCATTGGATTATAAAAATTAAACTGTACCTGCAAACATTTGGATTTGTTCGATGACTGAAAACAACAAGCTGAAATCCAGTTGTGATTTGTTAATTTGAATTGAAATTTACCTTGTTGTAAGTAACGCCGCTGAACATTTGGTTGATTTCATCTGGTGTTCTTACATTTTCTTCCTTCTCAGCCACAGGGGACAAGTGAAATAATTCTTCCGTTAATACAATGTTATCCTGCAATACAGGTATTGGTGTATTTTGAGTAACATAAACAAATAGATCATGCGTTCCTTTATCTATGTATTCCGGTCTTTTCCCAATTCCAATTTTTAAGTGTGTTATTTGGCATATGACAAACGAATGTGGCACATTTAAAAGGATTCTCACAATGCTGTACTTTCCCTTTCTCCTGAAATATTTCTTATCATATCTCTTCTAATTCGCAGTTTTGGAACAGGCACATAATGGCTTCTCCAAGTGTAGAAAAATAAGCCATGCTAGAATTGCACAGCACAAAATTGAATATTTATTTAATTTAATTTTCTCGACAATAGACAATAGGTGCAGGAGTAGACCATTTGGCCCTTCGGCTCTTCGAGCCAGCACCGCCATTCAATGTGATCATGACTGATCATCCCCAATCCGTACCCCGTTCCTGCCTTCTCCCCATATCCCGTGACTGTTATCTTTAAGAGCCCTATCTAGCTCTCTTGAAAGTATCCAGAGAACCAGTCTCCACCACCCTCTGAGGCAGAGAATTCCACACACTCACAAGTCTCTGTCAGAAAAAGTGTTTCCTCATCTCTGTTCTAAATAGCTTTTCCCTTATTCTTAAACTGTGGCCCCCAGGTTCTGGACTGCCAACATCGGGAACAAGTTTCCTGCCTCTAGCGTGTCCAAACCCTTAACAATATTATATGTTTCAATTAGGTCCCCTCTCATCCTTCTAAACTCCAGAGTGTACAAGCCTAGCGGCTCCATTCTCTCAGCATATGACAGTCCCGCCATCCCGGGAATTAACCTTGTAAACCTACGCTGCACTCCCTCAATAGCAAAAATGTCCTTTCTCAAATTAGGGGACCAAAACTGCACACAATACTCCAGGTGTGGTCTCACCAGGGCTCTGTGCAACTGCAGAATGACCTCTTTGCTCCTATACTCGACTCCTCTTGTTATAAAGGCCAACATGCCATTTGCTTTCTTCACTGCCTGCATTCTTACTTTCATAGACTGATGATCAAGGACCCCCCAGATCCCATTGTACTTCCCCTTTTCCCAACTTGACCCCATTTAGATAGTAATCTGCCTACCTGTTTTTGATACCAAAGTGGATAACCTCACATTTATCCACATTAAACTTCATCTGCCATGCAACTGCCCACTCCCCCAAACTGTCCAAGTCACCCTGCATTCTCATAGCATCCTCCTCACAGTTCACACTGCCACCCAGCTTTGTGTCATCTGCAAATTTGCTAATGTTACTTTGAATCCCTTCATCCAAATCATTAATGTTTATTGTAAATAGCTGCGGTCCCAGCACCGAGCCTTGCGGTACCCCACTAGTCACTGCCTGCCATTCTGAAAGTACAGTTTTGAGGTACAGCAAGGAAAAAGGGCCTTTGGCCCACTGGGTCCACGCTGACCATTGATCATCTAGTCATACTAATTCTGTTACCCTACTTTCTCATTCTCTCCCTAAACAACAGGAGCAATTTTACACAGGCAAATTAGCCTAAAAAGCCACCAGTCTTTGGGATGGGGGATGAAACTGGAGCACCCAGAGAAAGCCCATGTGATCAGAGGGAGAATGTGCCAACTACAAACAGACAGCACCCAAGGTCAAAATCAAACTTGTGTCTCCAGCGCTGTAATGCATCAGCTCTATGTGATGCGCCACTGTGCTGCCCAATTACAGGAGACAATTTTCTGCTCATTAATGTTAATCAATGGGAAGTTCAAACCATGGCTATGATTGTTTGGCACACTCTGGGACCATGCTCTGCTCCTCTTCCTGTTTAATTGCCTTGGGTGGACTTTCGGAGAGCAAACCCTTGGCTGTTTTCTCTTCACATAGACTTTCCTCCAAAGACGACAACATCTGAAATCAGGCTGCCATTTCCACGTGCCGCACATTCTAACAATCCAAAATCCATCGGCTTTCTCTCAAGCTGCCTTGCTGATTTCAAAATTTGGATGAAATAAAAGTTCCTTCAGTTTTTTCTCTTAATTTCATTAATGTCCTTATCTGCCATCTGAAGTGAGTTGCAGCAAGAAATCTGGAGCCTTTTATTCCCTTCCTGCATTCGCTCCACTACTAAAGCCATCTCCCTCCATTCCATCAACTTGAAACATTTGCAATTTGCTACCAAAACATTACTAGATGACACTATTGTTATAAAATACTACAAATTACTTGACAAAGTTGGGCTTCTCCTTTCAACTTTTCAAACCTTGCATGTACAACTAACCTTATTATACATCAAATCTCCACTGGACAGAAGCAAAACACTGCAAATGCTGGAAATCTGAAATAAAACTGAAAATACTGCAGATGCAAGTTAGGCAGGAACACCTTTGACAGAAGAAAATGACCATCTGTTTTAGGTTGATGAGCTTTCTCTGGACTTGATCAACCAAACACTTCTCTCCACAGATGCTGCATGAACTGTTGAGAATGTCCAGCGTTTGCTGTTTATTCCATCTGTCAGTTGCTGCCTCGGTGTGTTCTTCTTAAATTATTTTTTACCGTTTCAAGCCACTTCCTGAATTCACCCCATCATAATTCCACCTGCCTTGGGTAGCCACATGCATCCTATGCCCTTCCAACAATAACAATACATTTGTTCAAAATATGATCACAATTTTGCCTTCAACATTTATTTTTCAATTACATAAAAATAATTATGTCTTTCTGTTTTTGAGACTTTGTGATAATGATTTTGCAATCACATGCTTCAAACCAGCAATTAACATCTCTCACGTCGATCATTGACTGTGGAGGCTTCATGACATGTTGAGGATGTGAAAAGTGCTATATAAATGCATGTTTATTCTCCCTGCTAGAAAATCTCCTGCAGATTAAGATATTGACACAATCATGATACCTTGTTAACTCATCAGGTTCATGCACAAAGTATTAATGATACAACCCTTCTTAGCAGATTGTCCCAGACAATTGCCAAACTTTGATTATTAGAAAGAATGGATTTGCTTACGATTGTTGCTGGTGGGAACACAACAGAAGCACCTATGATCTCAAAGTATCTTGCAAGTCCTTCATTGAGCCACAGATCATTCCACCAGTACATAGTAACCAGGTTTCCGAACCACTTCAAAGAAAGGAAAACATTTAAAATAAATACTTTAATGTGTTTTAACATAACCAGGTCAACAAAAATAGTTTGAAATGGACCCTTCATCCCACCCTGGCTGTGATCATCATTGATCTCCTATTCACACAAGTTCAGTGTTATCCCACTTTCACTTCAATACACATTTGGGGCAATATCTCTTTTCGACGACCAATTAGACTGCGGCAAATTAGAGCACCCAGAGAAACCCTACGTAGTCATAGGATGACCTGGTAAACTCCACACATACAGCATCCAATGTCAGGATCAAACACACAGGTCCCTGGCACAGTGAGGCAGCAATGCTGCAAGCTGTGGCATTGCACCACCTGCTGAGGCCAAGCCTCTCTAACCCCCTCTAGCAGTTTGTTCCCTCTACCTTCTGAGTGTAAACGTTGCCCCTCAGGTCTCTTTTAAATCTCTCATCATTTACCTTGCCTACACCCTTGAGCTTTAGCAGAGGCTGTGTCTTTTCACCTTATCGATGCTCCTCATGATTTTATTTACCATACCCCACCACTGTTTGTCAATACACCCACCTTGGCTCCTTGTTGTTCAGCACGTACTAGGTAAGTAAGGCTTAGTCGAGGAGGACCACAGTCTAGGGTCCTTCTGCTGCTGCACATTGTGGGGCGATACCCACAAACGAGGGAAGGGATATCACCACATAAGATTAAATGAGAACTTACCAGTTTGAAGTTTGATCTTTATTTTATGAGGAGTTATGATGAGGGACTACGCGGAGAACCCCGTACAGCCGTTCGTGCGTCAATCTTCAAAACAACGGTGTGAAATCACAGATAATAGTGACTGAAGTATAATAGTAAGAACAAAAGACTAGAACTACCAGATGATATTTATGAGGGTTGGGAGCGGAGTCCCTCATCGTAACTCCTCATAAAATAAAGATCAAACTTTGAACTGGTAAGTTCTCGTTTAATCTTACTATTTTACTTCGGAGTCACGTGAGTGACTACGTGAAGATTTCAAAGCTCTGTGATGTCATGCCGTGTGAAACGAGTATGCACAACCACTGTTTGCTTCATTGCCAAATGAAGGGAAAACATTCATAATGCATACAATCATGACATAGATGTAAAAGAGTGTGTGTCGGAGGCGTGTGCGTGCGTGCGTAAGTACGAGCGGCAGGTTCTTTTAGAAATCGGAAAGAAGGCTTCGTGGTGGGGTAACACTACCTTACGGAGCGTCCTGGTGGAGCTGAGACTTCTGCGTCGCGCAGGCCCACATAGGTGCACAGGCCCACGGAGAGCTGCGGCTGCAGCTGCACCCGCACCGGGAACAACGCTGATGGGGAAACATCGCAAGCGGTGTAGCAGGAGGCAGAAGCGGGGGAAGCGCGGAGGAGCCTACGCTAGGCTAAACGCGAACCCTCACAAACCGGCAGTGCCTACAGTCATGTTGGCAAATGTCCGCTCCCTCGACAACAAGATGGACTACATCAGAGCGTGGAGAGCCTCCCAACGAAGCGTGAAGAACTGCTGTGTCTACGTCCTAACGGAGACCTGGCTGAATTAGAACATCACAGACGCTACGATCCAGTTGGAGGGACTTATGCTATACAGAGCTGATAGAGTAGCTTCGTTAGCTGGTAAGGCAAGAGGAGGGGGACTGGCTGTGTATGTGAACAGATCATGTTGCCGGGATACTGTGGTGTTTTCCATTTACTGCTCACCCCATGTGGAGCTAGTGACTGTGAAATACCGACCCTTCTACTTACCCAGGGAGCTAACGGCAGTCTTCATAACGGCCGTCTATGTACCACCGAGCACGGACGTGAAGGATGCTATGACACAGCTCTACAACATCATCAGTGAGCAGCAGAGGGAAAATCCAGATGCTTTCTTCATGGCAGCTGGGGATTTCAACCAGGCAAGTCTTACTTCTGTCCTGCCTAAATTCTACCAGCATGTGAACATTGCAACCAGGGGAAAGAACAAACTAGATCTGGTGTACACCAACATTAAAGATACATATAAAGCAGCCCCCCTCCCCCATATCGGCAACTCTGACCACCTAGCGGTTATGCTCACACCTGCATACAGACCCAGGGTGAAACAGGACAGGCCAACCCTCAAAGAAGTCAGAACATGGCCACAGGGAGCTACCGAGGCACTACAGGATTGTTTCAAAACCACGCAGTGGGCCATCTTCAGAGAGGCAGCAACAGATGACAGTGGCATCAACCTCCAAGAATACACAGAATCCGTCATCGGATACATCAATAAATGCATCGAGAATGTAACGGGGTATAAAAACCGTCAGGAGGCGTGCCAGTCAGAAACCCTGGCTAACTGGGGAAGTGTGTTCCCTACTGAGAATCCGGAATGCTGCATTTAAATCTGGAGACAACGCAGCATACAGACTGGCAAGGAGTAACCTATCCAGGGGGATCAGGGAAGTGAAGAGGCTGTATGGACAAAAATTTAATAGTCACTTCACAAATGACAAAGACACACGTCGCTTGTGGCAGGGATTTCATACCATCACTGACTACAAGCCCCCCCCCCCCCCCCCCCACTGCGGATATGCCAAAACGACCCCTCTCTACCAGATGAACTGAACAAGTTCTACGCACGGTTTGAGGTTAAAAACAGCACCCAGACACGTGCACTACTACCATCTCCCAGTGACCAGTCGCTCAGACTGTCCGCAGCTGGAGTAAAAAAGGCCTTTGCCAGCATCAACCCACGCAAAGCCACAGGGCCGGACAACATTCCTGGGTGCGTGCTAAGAGATTGCACCGAGCAACTGAAAGATGTCTTCACAGATATTTTTAACACCTCGCTCAGCCAGGCAGTAGTGCCCAACTGTCTTAAGAGTGCCACCATCGTTCCTGTCCCAAAGAAACCAAACCCAGCCTGCCTTAATGACTTTCGACCAGTGGCTCTAACACCCATAGTAATGAAGTGTTTTGAGCGACTGGTTATGCAGCATATCAAAAATAGCCTACCTGCCGACCTAGACCCACTGCAGTTCGCCTACAGAGACGACCGATCCACAGAGGATGCAGTTTCAACAACACTGAACCTCGTACTGCCACACCTTGATCGGAAAAATGCTTATGCCAGGATCCTCTTCATAGACTTCAGCTCTGCTTTTAACACAATCATTCCGCAGCTGGTGGAGAAGTTGGAGTTATTGAGGGTTGATGATGGCACATGTAACTGGGTCCTGAACTTTCTATCACAACGGCAGCAGACAGTCAGGGTGGGCAGTAGGACATCAAAAACCATAGCCGTGAGCACTGGCATGCCCCAAGGCTGTGTCCTAAGCCCCCTGCTGTTTAGTCTGCTTACACACGACTGTACTGCTAGACTCAACAACAACTTCATCAACAAGTTCGCTGATGACACAACAGTGGTGGGTCTCATCAGTGACAATGATGAGTCGGCGTACAGGATGGAGGTGGAGCTGCTCACAGGATGGTGCAAATCCCACAACCTCATTCTCAATGTGGGAAAAACGAAGGATATGGTGGTTGACTTCAGGAGGGCGGGAAAACAACGACATACACCTCTGCACATCAATGGAGCTGATGTGGAAAGGGTCAACAGTGTGAAGTTCCTAGGACTCCACCTGTCAGATGACCTGACGTCCACGACCAACACCACAGCACTGGTCAAGAGAGCCCAGCAGCAACTACACCCTCTCCGAAGACTACGGAAAGCAGGTCTCCCCACTGCACACCTACGAACTTTTTATTGGGGGACAATCGAGAGCACATTAACCTATGGCATCACCTCCTGGTTCGGGAGCTGCAAGGCGTACGAACGGCACCAACTGGACAGGATTGTGAAGACCGCCAGCAGGATTATTGGTGCTCCACTCCCTTTATTGCTGGACATATACAGGAAGAGATGTATCAGCAGAGCCATCTCCATCATCAAAGACCCCTACCACCCATCGCATCACATATTCTCCATTCTGCCATCTGGGAAGAGGTACAGGAACATCAGCTGCAAAACCAGCAGGATACTCCTCAGCTTCTTCCCGCAGGCAATTAGACTGATAAACGGACTTTGCCCCCTGCCAAAGTATCGCGCACCAAACACCAACCTGGACACACTGAAGCAGAGCCATTGTCGTGCCACTGCCGATCGGAACTCATGATATATGTACTTTTATTCTTTATTTCTATTTATTTTTTTCCCACACACTGAATGGACACTGGTTGAGAAATGTTTTTCATTTTCCTCTGGGTGTGTAAATACTCAGAAAAATGATAATAAAGATATACATACAACATGTTGAAGCTGTTTAAATGAAATAATAATATTTACATCTCTCACTCAGATGGAAAATATCACCAGAAACATAAATCGAGTTAACAAATACACCTGGTTCAGCAATGAGTTATTATAAATGTTTGGAGATTCATTCGTTGGGCCATGCTGCAGCCGTAACAATGCGACCCAGCAGAACGTAAATACCCTTGCTGCTGATGTTGTAGCAGCCCTGGTGGAATGAGCTCTGGAATCAGAATCCCTTCCTCCGTAACGCAAACTCCGTTTTTATCATCTGGAGTGGCCTGAACAAATAAGTTCTCCCAAATATTTTGTGACTAACAACATTTCTTCAAGGCTCTTGGTGACCTTGACATATTGTTGTATATATGTGTGCTTACCTTATCAAAGGTCCCATGGTATGCCTGTGACTATTTTGAGACCTGACCCCCTTCTGGTCTGCTCAAGTATATATAACATGATATTATATATTATAATTTACAGATGTAATCATCCTGTATCATCACAATTATGTAGCGACTGAACCTGCTGCGCTAAACCAACACCAGAAGGATAACTATCTAATAAACTCCAGCCAAATTTAAAGATATAGCTGGAGCCTCCTGGTGAAATAGTGTTCACAAATGTCAACATTGCATTTGGGATTTTACTAGCCCTGTGAGACCCATGTTGAAGATAACCTACCACTTGATATCCGGTGTGGACCCGACAGAGCAAGTCTTGTTTGCTACAGCCAACTCAATGAGAAAGCTCATTGACCCAATTAATGGCCATATAACTCAAATAATTAACAAATGATCATTTAACATGAACTCCTAACATTAGCAATTTATACCATTTTCAATGGAACATGAGCATTATATATATATATATATATATATATATATATATATATATATATTGTTCCATTTAACTAGAATTTCATAATAGTGTGATTCAACACCAATTCTGTGTTGTCATTAACCTATACTTGATGATTCTCCTGTGGCAACAAGATTATGTAACCATTCCAAGGGTCTTTAACTGATTGCACCCTCGTGACTAACATATGCCATCATCATAATGTATCAACCTGAACCTGAGCATGATAATATGCATATTTGTCCAATCACTCTTTAACCCATACAATGCCTGTAGGGTCCATAGATAGTTGATACCAATAACAGAAAATTTGGCAAGTCATGCAAGTCTGCTCCACCTCCAAACTCGAGATGATATTTGCAATTTGGTATCTACCGTAAACAGCAACTGTGGCCCGATTTCCGAGCCAGTCTTGCAAGACAATCTTGGTCCTTCTACTGAACCTGCCCAATTCTAACCTGCTTGAAAAGCTAGTATTGTCCATTTTACATGGTTAGACCCCTCAAAGTAGCTGATAATGTCTCAATCATTTGTAATGTATAACTAAGTGTACCCCTTACCAAGCTGTAAGTGGTCCCCTAATTGTAGAGTAGCACAGGTACAGTGCGTGGAACCTCTGGCCAGCTTTCATGCTGCCACCAACTTCAGTGAACCGCTTACTGCCAAAGAAGACATGGGGTGCATTGTCGCCGAAACTATGAAACCTTGCTCGTTCCAATAGCTTGTGCTTTGTCCTCCAGGTTTCGCCTATGGAAAGGTCTTACCTGAATAGAAGATTCGACGGCCAACTGTAATGTCCCCCTGAGAGCGGTGTTCACTGCATATGTGTTTGGGATGGCATCTTTCCTGCCAGGCATAGACATCTGGCACATGCCCTGTATCCCTTGGGCATGCTTTATGGCTATACCCTCAGACTCGACATTAGACTATACTGATCCCACATGCTCTCCTCTTACATGAGGAAGCCATTAAGCAGCCCTGATACAAGGTGCTGCTGGCACAGCTTCAGCAAAACGCCGACTTTGCCATGGCCCCAGCGTCCGACTAATACTGATGCAGCATGCTCTCCTCCTACATGAAGGCCTGCTACTAAGCCCTGCTGACACAATTTCCCATTTAGGACCATAGCACAAATTTGCAATATAATGAAAGATTTACCTAGCAACTACTGGAGCAGTAATGAATACATTTTGTCCATCATTGTGACTTTATTAATTTCAGCTGTTGATAATAAGGTGTGTTAACAATGACCGAGATGGCACTTAATAGTTAACCATTTAACAAGATAACAGTTAGAAACATAGAAACATAGAAATTAGGTGCAGGAGTAGGCCATTCAGCCCTTCGAGCCTGCACCGCCATTCAATATGATCATGGCTGATCATCCAACTCAGTATCCCGTACCTGCCTTCTCTCCATACCCTCTGATCCCCTTAGCCACAAGGGCCACATCCAACTCACTCTTAAATATAGCCAATGAACTGGCCTCAACTACCCTCTGTGGCAGAGAGTTCCAGAGACTCACCACTCTCTGTGTGAAGAAAGTCTTTCTCATCTCGGTCTTAAAGGATTTCCCCCTTATCCTTAAGCTGTGACCCCTTGTCCTGGACTTCCCCAACATCGGGAACAATCTTCCTGCATCTAGCCTGTCCAACCCCTTAAGAATTTTGTAAGTTTCTATAAGATCCCCTCTTAATCTCCTAAATTCCAGAGAGTATAAACCGAGTCTATCCAGTCTTTCTTCATAAGACAGTCCTGACATCCCAGGAATCAGTCTGGTGAACCTTCTCTGCACTCCCTCTATGGCAATAATGTCCTTCCTCAGATTTGGAGACCAAAACTGCACGCAATACTCCAGGTGTGGTCTCACCAAGACCCTGTACAACTGAAGTAGAACCTCCCTGCTCCTGTACTCAAATCCTTTTGCTATGAAAGCTAACATACCATTCGCTTTTTTCACTGCCTGCTGCACCTGCATGCCTACTTTCAATGACTGGTGTACCATGACACCCAGGTCTCGCTGCATCTCCCCTTTTCCTAATCGGCCACCATTTAAATAATAGTCTGCTTTCCTGTTTTTGCCACCAAAGTGGATAACCTCACATTTATCCACATTATACTGCATCTGCCAAACATTTGCCCACTCACCCAGCCTATCCAAGTCACCTTGCAGTCTCCTAGCATCCTCCTCACAGCGAAACACTGCCCCCCAGCTTAGTGTCATCCGCAAACTTGGAGATATTGCCTTCAATTCCCTCATCCAGATCATTAATATATATTGTAAATAGCTGGGGTCCCAGCACTGAGCCCTGCGGTACCCCACTAGTTACTGCCTGCCATTGTGAAAAGGACCCGTTTACTCCTACTCTTTGCTTCCTGTTTGCCAGCCAGTTCTCTATCCACATCAATACTGAACCCCTAATACCGTATGCTTTAAGTTTGCATACTAATCTCTTATGTGGGACCTTGTCGAAAGTTGTCCTACTACACAGCTGAATCGCAACTATACTATTAACAATTAGTCTAACGACTAGAAAAACTGATTTATAACAACAACTGTTACCAGAGTCTATTGACTGCAATCTGTTGCCCAGGCCGGCGTTACAGCCAATTGAATACCTAAAAGTGAATCCCAACGTCCTACAAGTCTATTTGATAGGAACTTAATCTAACTGGATAGTGGAGCCCAATTTCTCAAATATAGTTTGAGACTTAACAGTGGATTTTAGCACATACATAACCAGTGTTTTTGAACTGTGAATAGTTTTCTTTGAATGCTTTTTTGTCATCATTCTGTTATATTGCCTTATCCTAGCAATGCCTCCTCATCCCCCATGATCACTGTAAATGGGAATACCCTACTAAACAGCTATTCCCATAAAGCAGCCCTGAACAAGGTACCACTGGTGCCCATGAAGCAGCCCTGAACAAAGGTGCTGCTGGCGCAGACTTTCCCATAGGCCAGTATTTGCCATAGATTTGGCGTTCTCATGAAGCAGCCCTGAGCAAAGGTGCTGCTGGCATAACCTCTCCAATAGGCTAGCCTGCCATAACCTGGCATCCCCATGAGCAGTACTGAACAAAGGTACTGCTGGCACAACCTTTCCCATAGGCTGGCACTGCCATAACTTGGCATCTCCATGAAGCAGCCCTACTCAAAGGTGCTGCTGGCACAGCCTCTCCAATAGGCTGACACTGACATAAACTTCACTGCTGACACGGCTAACCGAACTCCTGCTGAAGGAGTGTCTCTAAATTCATTCCCAGAGGGGAAACCTCCCAACATCTTTCCTAATTGTACTGACTCTTTTTGTCAGTTGTCCCCATATCCTGGGGATTACTGTGGTTTGGGAACCCCATAGGTGAATTGCGGTACCCTCCTGGCACCCGGGATAATCATTTATGTGTTTAAACCCATTTCCTGGGGAGTACTGCGGTCTGAGTACCGCTTATTCTTGGGTTTCCCCTCCACCGGGAACCCAGGCTGACTGTTCAGGTCAGTTTAGCCCCATCTCCTGGACACTACTGCGGTCTGGAACTGCCTATTCTTGCGTATCCCCTCCCCGGGAGCTCAACATGTGGAGTCACTGACCGCGTTATCAGTGACTCCAATCGCAAAACCCGACATTCGCCAGCTCCCCGCTTCCGCGGTCGGACCAGGGTTTCCCCCCAGAGTCCTAGGCTGGTTCCCTCGTCGGCATCGCGAACATCCCGCAAAAACCCTGTAGGTTCCTGCAGGAGACCTACAACAGGTAAGGAATAGCACTTACCTGAAGTTTAGACTTACCGTTGGAGGAGCTGCGCTGCTCCACTGTCATCTGCACGAAAGCGTCTGATGTTATGACGCACAAATGGCTGTATGGGGTTCTTCACGTAGTCACTCACGTGACTCCGAAGTAAAATAATAGTTCTGTGAACACTCCCAAATACAATGCTCATGAATGTATGTGTAGGCACTGAGAATGTCGGATGTGTTTTATGCACAGTTCTTGTTTTGTATGTATTTTTTAATTCTGAATAACATTTTCATTTTGGGAAATAAAACAACTCAGTGACAAACAACAGTTAAACATTAGTAAAAGCATCACTTAACAGTGGAGGAGCTCAAGAACCAGTTCAGTGTTTGCACAACATACAATCCCAAACAACTCAATGCAACATTTTAGAGAAGCAATTATTTCCCTACTTCAGAGTTTTGTGAAATACCATCATACGAACTTGTGTACATAAGGCAGTTTCTTCAAACCCATGTTTAATCATCGGAATGGTTTGATTCAAATTACAACTTAATTAGAATGATCAAACCACAACACATGAAGCAGTGCACTACCCCAAATTACGAACAGAAATAAGTGCAGTAGCTAAGTTGGGAAAAGATTATGTAAACATGCCTGGTGTGCCAGCTCATGTGCAATAACTAGAGATGTTTCAAACATATCTTCAATGAATTCATTCCGTTGATGAAGCAGTATATCCTTTTTGAAAGTCAGCAGACCCCAATTTTCCATTGCATTCGCTTCAAACTCAGGTAGTGCTATAACATCTAAAATAAAAAGACTGAATATGTCAGTTACAGTTAAAATGTCATGTCATGAAAGGGTGGCATGGTGACACAGATTTGCTACATTACGGCGTCAGAAATCTGAGTTCGTTCCTGATTACGGGTACTTGTCTAGGAAGTTTGTACATTCTCCCAGTGACCTCTGGATTTTCTCCAGGTGCTCTGGCTTCCTCCCACATTCCAAACACGCACAGGTTTGTCCGTTAATTGGTTTGATATAATTGTAATTTGTCCCTAGTGTGTGTAGGATTGTGTTAATGTGTGGGGATCGCTGGTCAGCGCGGATTCGGTGGGCCAAAGGGTCTGTTTCCGTGCTGTATCTCTAAACTAAACTAAATAACAACCTCACAAAAGCTATGCAGTTGATTGGCACATGCCAAATTGAACATCTGGTTTACTATTATCTTGGTAAATGCACAAAAATACATCGTTGAGCAGCACCATATGTTCATGTGAAGGACGCCTAAGTCTGCTTGGTTCCCTTTTGTAAATTAGGTTTGCACTGAACATATTTGGAATTGGAATAAAAACAGAAAATCCTGAAAATATTTAGCAGGTCAGGCAAGATCTGTGGTTGCAGAAAAAGAATTAACATTTTTGGACAAAAACCCTTTGTCAGAACTGAAAAAGAGAGAAACCAAGTTCATTTTAATTGCGGAGAGGATATAGAAGGGTTGAATAAAACTAAAGGAATAGCTGTGATAGGTGAAAGTCATGGTTTCCATGCTGATAAGATGTTGATTAAGTCATCTGGTTGATAAGATAAATGGGGACAGGTAAATAGAAACAACTCCAACTACCTTATTGCACTGGTCTTAAAACTCTTTGTTTGTATTAACCTTTCAGTCAGATGATTTCATCAATTTAGAGTTCAGCGTTTAGAGATACAGCATGGAAACAGGTGTTTCAGCCCACCAAGTCCGCATCAAACAGCAATCAACCTATACACCAACCAACATGCACTAGTGACTATTTTTACAACTTACCGATGCAAATTAACCTACTAACCTGTACATCATTGGAGTGTGGCAGGAAACCAGAGCACCCAGAAAAACCCGCATGGTCACGGGGAGAATGCACAAACTGTACAGATAGCACCCATTGTCAGGATCAAACCCGGGCCTCTGGTGCTAAGACAGCAACTCTACTGTTGTGCTAATATGACGCCCCAATATATCCACACACAATTCCTGGCATCACCTTATAACAAATATTCCCTTTGTCATATCCATACACCTCACCCCTCCTCACCTCCAGCATCTTTGCAACTTAAAACTAACTTGTTTTCTCTTGTTTCCAATTCTGACAAAGGATCCTCGACCTCAAACATGCTTTAGTTCATTTTCAGGCTTTAATCTGCAAATTGCAAGATTTAGTGAATGTAATTTTCTAACTTTCTATTGTTAAATTTAAATTCATAAGCAGTGATTTGAAGGAAATGGGTAAAAGTGATTATAGACAATAGACAATAGGTGCAGGAGTAGGCCATTTGGCCCTTCGAGCCAGCACTGCCATTCAACTTGATCATGGCTGATCATCCCCAATCAGTACCCAGTTCCTGCCTTTTCCCCATATCCCCTATCTGTAAGATGCTATCCAGCTCTCTCTTGAAAGCATCCAGAGAACTGCCTCCACCGCCCTCTGAGGCAGAGAATTCCACACACTCACAACTCTCTGTGAGAAAAAATATTTCCTCGTCTCCGTTCTAAATGCCTTACCCCTTATTCTAAAACTGTGGCCCCTGGTTCTGGATTCCCCCAACATTGGGAATATGTTTCCTGCCTCCAGTGGTCCAAACCCTTAACAATCCTATATGTTTCAATGTGATCCCCTCTCATCGTTCTAAACTCCAGAGTGTACAAGCCCAGCTGCTTCATTGACTCAGCATAAGACAGTCCCAACATCCCGGGAATTAACCTTGTAAACCTATGCTGCACTCCCTCAATAGCAGAAATGTCCTTCCTCAAGTTAGGGGACCAAAACTGCACACAATACTCCCACATTATCTGCACACATTATCGGGCAATACCTACCTCCATTCAGGTTAGTGCATGGCTTACCTGCAGCATCTGCAGTTTATTTTAGACATAGGGTTGGTTGTGTTCAGATAATTGTTGTCTAAACATTATATACTGTAACAGACCGCTGCCAAAAGGTTAACTTAATCCAGGAAATTTAACCGGGTCCAAAATAAAAAAGGGAGAAGTGACCAATTCAACAATCATGCTCAGCTCACTCCCTCTCTTTCAGTTCCTTGCCTGCTTTCCACCAGCACCTCTATCACCTTTGTTCTGGTTGTTCCAGTAAATAGTCTAAATCAGCAGCAAACCATCTTCCAAACAATTAACTTCAAACAGCCACTAGATTTATCCCAGAACAAGTCCAAGCAACACTAGTCCCACCTGCCCGCATTTGATGCATATCTCTCAGATACCCGTCCTATCCACGTACCTTTCTAACTGTTTCTTAAATGTTGGGATAGTCCATTCTTCAACTACCTCCCCTGATAGCTTGTTCCATACACCCACCACCCTTTGTGTGAACAAATTACCCCTCAGATTCCTATTAAATCTTTTCTCCTTCGCCTTAAACCTACAGTTCCCTCCATAATGTTTGGTACAAAGACCCATCATTTATTTATTTGCCTATGTTCTCCACAATTTGAGGTTTGTAATAATCATCAAATTTTAATAAAAGTCATTTTTGTATATTTTTGTTTACACCATTGAGAAATTACAACAGTGTTTATACATAATCCCCCCATTCCAGGGCACCATAATGTTTGGGACACAACAATGTCATGTATATTAAAGTACTCATGTTTAGTATTTTGTTGGATATCTTTTGCATGCAATCACTGCTTGAAGTCTGCAATACATGGACATCACCAGTTGCTGCGTGCCTTCTCTGGTGATGCTCTGCCAGGCCTGTATTGCAGCTATATTTAGCTTATGCATGTTTATGGGGGCTAGTTCCCTTCAGTTTTCTCTTCAGCATATAAAAGGCATGCTCAAATAGGTTCAGATCGGATGATTGACTTGGCCACTCAAGAACTGACCATTTTGAAAAATCCTTTGTTGCATTAGCAGTATATTTGGGATTATTGTCTTGCTGTAGAATGAACTGCCAGCCAATGAGTTTTGAGGCATTTTCAATTCAATTCAACTTTAATGTCATTGCACAAATACAAGTATGGGTACAACAAAATGCAGTTTAGCGTCAGTTCTTAGTAATAGCAATATAGAAATAAATACAGAATGCAGACAATGTGGACGGAGAGACTGGAGAAATCTAGCGGCAGGACTCCGAGTTCAGCAGTGTGATAATGTTGATGTAGAAGCTGCTCCTCATCCTACTAGTGCGGGACCTGAGGCTCCTGTACTGCCTCCTTGATGGTAGGAGGGCAAACAGTCCATGGTTAGGGTGGGAGGGGTCTTTGATGATCTTCCCAGCCCATCTCAGACACCGCTTTTGGTGGAGGGCATCCATGGCAGGGAGCGGGGCACCGATGATGTACTGGGCTGTTTTCACCACCTGTTGTAGTGCCTTCCTATCTGCTACAGTGCAACTGTTGTACCATACCGTAAAGCAGGTGGTCAGGATGCTTTCGATGGTACAGTGGTAAAAGTTGGTCAGGATCTGGGGGGACAGATCGGCTTTTTTGAGCCTCCTCAGGAGAGGCCAGGGAGCCGTTGGTGAGGAGAGCGCCTAGCGCGGGGGAGGGAACCGTTGGTGCGAGAGGGTGGAGTTACCTGCGCTGTGAGACCGAAATCTGCAACTTTCCATCCAAATCTTTGGTTCCATCTTCCAGAGAGGGAATCTGGTGGAAGCCTCTGATTGGTTGAAGAGGACCAGAGGAAGCAGCTGATTGCGTGCAACCCGGGGTTTACATTTTTACATTTCTGTAATACATTAACTGGGAGTTAAGGATTCTGGGAGGTAAGGATTCAGTATTTATTAGTATTTATTAGTAAAGTTTAAAGGATAAAGTTTTGTGTTTAATAAAAATAAAAACTAAAAAAATAAAAATATATATATTTAATACAGAGTAATTTGGGAGTAAGATATGGCAGTAGAGATTGGCCCCGTGCCTTGCTCAGCCTGCAACATGTGAGAGATCAGGGATATGGTTGGTGTCTCTGGTGACTACATTTGCAGGAAGTGTGTCCAGCTGCAGCTCCTGGCAGACCGCATTGAACGATTGGAACTGCGGCTGGATTCATACTGGAGCATCCACGATGCGGAGAAAGTCGTGGATAGCACGTACAGTGAGTTGGTCACACCACAGTTAAAAGGTAAGAGGACAGAAAGTGATCAGGTGGCCAATAGCCAGCAAAGCAGTAGGTAGGTAGTGCAGGGGTCCCCTGCGGTCATCTCCCTCCTAAACAAGTATACCGTTTTGGATACTGTTGAGGGAGATGGCTCACCAGGGGAATGCAGCAGCAGCCAAGTTCATGGCAACATGGTGGTTCTGCAGCACATGAGGGGGGAAAAAAAGAGGGGAAGGGCAATAGTAATAGGGGATTCAATTGTCAGAGGAATAGATAGGCGTTTCTGTGGCCGCAAACGAGACTCCAGGATGGTATGTTGCCTCCCTGGTGCAAGGGTCAGGGATGTCACTGAACGGCTGCAGAACATTCTGGAGGGGGAGGGTGAACAGCCAGTTGTCGTGATGCATATTGGCAGCAACGATATAGGTAAAAAAGGGATGAGGTCCTACAAGGTGAATTTAGGGAGCTAGGAGATAAACTTAAAAGTAGGACCTCAAAGGTAATAATCTCTGGATTGTTACCAGTACCATGGGCCAGTCAGAGTAGAAATAGGAGGATATTGCAGATGAATACGTGGCTTGAAAAATGGTGCAAGGGGGAGGGATTCAAATTTTTAGGGCACTGGAACCATTTCTGGGGGAGGTGGGACCAGTACAAACAGGACGGTCTGCACCTGGGCTGGAATGGAACCAATGTCCTTGGGGGAGTGTTTGCTAGTGCTGTCGGGGAGGATTTAAACTAATGTGGCAGGGGGATGGGTACAAGAGCAGAGAGGCAGGTGGGTGTAAAATGAGGATAGAAGCAATAGGGAGCAAGGTGAAAAGTAAAAGTGGCAGGCAGGCAAAACCAGGGCAAAAATCAAAAAGGGCCACTTTTCAACATAATTGTATAAGGGGTAAGAGTCTTGTAAAAACAAGCCTGAAGGCTTTTTGTCTCAATGCAAGGAGTATTCGTAATAACCATATAACAATTACAGCACGGAAACAGGCCCTCTTGGCCCTTCCAGTCCGTGCCGACCATTTGTTTTCCCCTAGTCCCATCTACCTGCACTCAGACCATACCCCTCCATTCCCTGCCCGTCCATATACCTATCCACTTTACTTTTAAATGTTAAAATCGATCCTGCCTCCACCACTTCTGCTGGAAGCTCATTCCACACAGCCAACACCCTCTGAGTAAACAAGTTCCCCCTCACATATCCCCTAAACTTCTGTCCTTTAATTCTCATGTCATGCCCTCTTGTTTGAATCTTCCCTACCCTCAATGGGAAAAGCTTATCCACGTCAACTCTGTCTATCCCTTTCATCATTTTAAAGACCTCAATCAAGTCCCCCCCTTAACCTTCTGAGGTCCAAAGAATAAAGGTGGATGAGTTGAACGTGCAGATAGCTATTAATGATTATGATATAGTTGGGTTCACGGAAATATGGCTCCAGGATGACCAAGGCCGGGAGCTAAACATCCAGGGATATTCAATATTCAGGAGGGATAGAGAGAAAGGAAAAGGAGATGGGGAGCGTTGCTGGTTAGAGAGGAGATTAACGCAATGGAAAGGAAGGACATTAGCTTGGAGGATGTGAAATCGGTATGGGTAGAGCTGTGAAATACTAAGGGGCAGAAAACTCAGGTGGGTGTTGTGTACAGGCCACCTAACAGTAGTAGTGAATTTGGGGATGGTATCAAACAGGAAATTAGTAATGCGTGCGACAAAGGCAAAACAGTTATAATGGGTGACTTCAATCTACATATAGATTGGGTAAATCAAATTGGCAGGGGCACTGAGGAAGAGGATTTTTTGGAATGTATGCGGGATAGTTATCTAAATCAACATGTGGAGGAACCAACGAGAGAGCAGGCTATTTTAGACTGGGTTTTGAGTAATGAGGAAGGGTTAGTTAGCAGTCTTGTTGTACGTGCCCCCTTGGGCAAGAGTGACCATAATATGGTCGAGTTCTTCATTAGGATGGACAGTGACATTGTTAATTCAGAAACAATGGTTCTGAACTTAAAGAAAGGTAACTTTGAGGGTATGAGATGTGAATTGGCCAAGATTGGCTGGCAATCAATTCTAAAAGGGTTGATGGTGGATACGCAATGGAAGACATTTAAAGACTGCATGGATGAACTACAAAAATTGTTCCTCCCAGTTTAGCAAAAGAATAAATCAGGGAAGGTAGTGCATCCGTGGATAACAAGGGAAATCAGGGATGGTATCAAAGCAAAGGATGATGCGTACAAAGTAGCCAGATTAAGCAGCATACCAGAGGACTGGGAGAAATTCAGAGACCAGCAGAGAAGAACAAAGGGCTTAATTAGGAAAGGAAAAATAGATTATGAAAGAAAACTGGCAGGGAACATAAAAATTGACTGCAAAAGTTTTTATAGATATGTAAAGTGAAAGAGATTAGTTAAAACAAATGTAGTTCCCTTGCAGTCAGAAACAGGTGAGTTGATCATGGGGAACAAGGATATGGCGGACCAATTGAATAACTACTTTGGTTCCGTCTTCACTAAGGAAGACATAAATAATCTGCCGGAAATAGCAGGGGACCGCGGGTCAAAGGAGGAAATGAGTGAAATCCAGGTCAGTCAGGAAGTGGTGTGGGGTAAATTGAATGGATTAAAGGCCGATAAATCCCCAGGGCCAGATAGGCTGCATCCCAGAGTACTTAAGGAAGTAGCTCCAGAAATAGTGGATGCATTAGTGATAATCTTTCAAAACTCTTTAGATTCTGGAGTAGTTCCTGAGGAACCCCTCTTTTTAAGAAGGGAGGGAGAGAGAAAACGGGGAATTACAGACCAGTTAGTCTAACATCGGTAGTGGGGAAACTGCTAGAGTCAGTTATTAAAGATGGGATAGCAGCACATTTGGAAAGTGGTGAAATCATTGGACAAAGTCAGCATGGATTTATAAAAGGTAAATCATGTCTGACGAATCTTGTGGAATTTTTCGAGGATGTAACTAGTAGCGTGGATAGGGGAGAACCATTGGATGTGGTGTATCTGGACTTCCAGAAGGCTTTCGACAAGGTTCCACATAAGAGATTAGCATACAAACTTAAAGCATACGGCATTAGGGGTTCAGTATTGATGTGGATAGAGAACTGGCTGGCAAACAGGAAGCAAAGAGTAGGAGTAAACGGGTCCTTTTCACAATGGCAGGCAGTGACTTGTGGGGTACCGCAAGGCTCAGTGCTGGGACCCCAGCTATTTACAATATATATTAATGATCTGGATGAGGGAATTGAAGGCAATATCTCCAAGTTTGCGGATGACACTAAGCTGGGGGGCAGTGTTAGCTGTGAGGAGGATGCTAGGAGACTGCAAGGTGACTTGGATAGGCTGGGTGAGTGGGCAAATGTTTGGCAGATGCAGTATAATGTGGATAAATGTGAGGTTATCCACTTTGGTGGCAAAAACAGGAAAGCAGACTATTATCTAAATGGTGGCCGATTAGGAAAAGGGGAGATGCAGTGCGACCTGGGTGTCATGGTACACCAGTCATTGAAAGTAGGCATGCAGGTGCAGCAGGCAGTGCTGAATTAGATTAGAAAGCGAATGGTATGTTAGCTTTCATAGCAAAAGGATTTCAGTATAGGAGCAGGGAGGTTCTACTTCAGTTGTATAGGGTTTTGGTGAGACCAAACCTGGAGTATTGCGTACAGTTCTGGTCTCCAAATCTGAGGAAGGACATTATTGCCATAGAGGGAGTGCAGAGAAGGTTCACCAGACTGGTTCCTGGGATGTCAGGACTGTCTTATGAAGAAAGAATGGATAGACTCGGTTTATACTCTCTAGAATTTAGGAGATTGAGAGGGGATCTTATAGAAACTTACAAAATTCTTAAGGGGTTGGACAGGCTAGATGCAGGAAGATTGTTCCCGATGTTGGGGAGGTCCAGGACAAGGCTTCACAGATTAAGGATAAGGGGGAAATCCTTTAGGACCGAGATGAGAAGGACTTTTTTCACACAGAGAGTGGTGGGTCTCTGGAACTCTCTGCCACATAGGGTAGTGGAGGCCAGTTCATTGGCTATATTTAAGAGGGAGTTAGATGTGGCCCTTGTGGCTAAGGGGATCAGAGAGTATGGAGAGAAGACAGGTACGTGATACTGAGTTGGATGATCAGCCATGATCATATTGAATGGCGGTGCAGGCTCGAAGGGCCGAATGGCCTACTCCTGCACCTAATTTCTATGTTTCTATGTTTCTAAGTAAAGGCGCTGCTGAGCCTTTTTGATCAGCTTAGAGGTGTTGAGGGACCAGGACAGATCCTCCGAGATGTGTACCCCGAGGAATTTGTAGTTGGAGACCCGCTCCACCTCAGTCCCGTTTATATGGATGGGGATGTGTCTGCCCCCTCTGTTCTTTCTAAAGTCAACAATGATTTCCTTCGTCTTCTGGGAGTTGAGGACGAGGTTATTGTTGGCAGACCAGGTTGTCAGGTGCTGGACCTCCTCCCTGTAGGCTGACTCATCGTTGTCACTGATCAGTCCTACCACCGTGGTGTCGTCGGCAAATTTTATGATGGCGTTGGAGCCATACTTAGGGATGCAGTCATGGGTGAAGAGGGAGTAGAGGAGAGGGCTGAGCACACAGCCCTGTGGCATGCCGGTGTTCAGTGTTATAGTGGAGGAGGTGAGGTTGTTGACCCTAACAGACTGTGGTCTGTTAGTGAGGAAATCCAGTGTCCAATTGCAGAGGGAAGTGGAGATGCCAAGACCGCTGAGTTTGGTGATCAAGCTAGCGGGTATGACAGTGTTAAAGGCGGAAGCTGAAGTCGATGAACAGCAACCTGATGTAGGTGTTATTACTGTCCAGGTGGGTCAGGGCAGAGTGTAGGGCCGCCGATATGGCGTCCTCTGTAGACCTGTTGGTCCGGTAGGCAAACTGATGGGGGTCCATGTGGGGGGGAGGCTGGCTTTGAGGATGAGCCAAGATCAGCCGCTCAAAGCACATGGCGATGACAGGGGTGAGTGCCACTGGCCGGAAGTCGTTGAGACTCCCTGTCGCTGATTGTTTGGGCACTGGCACAATGGTAGATGTCTTGAGGCAAGTGGGGACGACACCCTGGGCCAGTGACAGATTGAAAATGTCAGTGACGACCTGGGATAGTTGTCCAGCACATGCCCTGAGCACCCGCCCGGGGATGCCATCGGGGCCGGCAGCTTTGTGCTCATTCACCTTGCTCAATGCATCTTGTACAGCAGAGGTGGAGAGACTGAGGGGTCGCGAGCCTTCAGCAGGAGTCTGACCTCCCTGCTCATCCACGGCTTCTGGTTAGGGAAGGTCTTTATCTCTTTGTGGGTAGTGCCGTTGTTAGTGCAGAATTTTATATAGTCCAGAACGGTTGAGGTGTATGAGTTGATGCCCACTTGGGAGTTAAAGGTGGCCTGGGTGGCAAACAGACTCCAGTCTGTTTGCTGAAACTGTTCCTGTAAAACAGAGACAGCCCCCTCAGGCCAGACCTTCACTGTCCTCACGGTAGATTTCACATGTCTGATCAGAGGTGTGTATTTGGGGAGCAGGAACAGAGAGAGGTGGTCAGACTGACCCAGGTGGGGGAGGGGGAGGGCTTTGTATGCTTCAGTAATATTGGTATATACTAGGTCCAGAATATTGTTTCCTCTGGTTGGGCAGGAGACATGTTGGTGGAATCTGGGGAGTACAGTTTTAAGGTTGGAGTGGATAAAATCACCCGCAACAACAAAAGCCTCCTCTGGGTGTGCAGTTAGTTGTTTGCTGATAGCAGCTTGCAGCCTGGCATTAGCGTCCGGGGGTACATAGTGATAACAATCAATGTAAATTCCCTGGGGCCTGCACTTTATCATCAGGTATTCTAGGTCAGCAGAGCAGTGACTACCAATCCTGACAATGTCTGTACACCATGAGTTGTTCACATAAATGCACAGTCCGCCGCCCTTGGTCTTACCGGAGTCCTCCGCTGTTCTATCGGCCCTGAAGACAGTGCGCCCCTCCAGCTCGATGGCGCTGTCCGGGATGTTGTCAGTGAGCCATGTTATTTGTTTGAACTTGAGCAGATAAGATATGTCTATACACTTCAGAATTCATTATGTTACTACCACCAGCAGCTGTATCATCAATGAAGATAAGTGAGCCAGTACCTTCAGCAGCCATACATGCCCAGGCCATAACACCCGTTCCATCGTTTTTCACAGTGGAGGTGGTATGCTTTGGATCTTGGACAGTTCCTTCTCTCCTTCAAAGTTTGCTTTTGAGATCACTCTGATATAAGTTAATCTTCATCTCATCAGTTTACGACCTTTTTCCAGATCTGTGGTTGCTCTTTTAAGTACTTCTTGGCAAGTTGTAAACTAGCCATGTTATTTTTGTGGCTAACCAATGGTTTGCATCTTGCAGTGTAGCCTCTGTATTTCTGTTCATGAGGTCTTCTGCGGACAGTAGTCATTGTCAAATCTACACCTGACTCCTGAAGAGTGTTTCTAATCTGTCGGATAGGTGTTTGTGTATTTTTCTGTATTATAGAGAGAATTATGTCTTCAGCTGTGGAGGTCTTCCTTGGCCTGCCAGTCCCTTTGCAATTAGTAAGCTCACCAGTGCTCTCTTTCTTCTTAATGATGTTCCAAACAGTTTATTTTGGTAAGCGTAATGTTTGGCTGATGTCTCTAACAGTTTTATTCTTGTTTTTCAGTCTGATAATGGCTTGTTTGACTTGTCATGGGCACAACTTTAGTCTTCCTGTTGATAAACAGCAATGAAAATTTCCAAAGGTAATGGAAAGACTGGAGGAAATATTAGGTGCTGAGAGCCCTCTTATACTTGCATGAAGGAGGCAAATAAACACACCTGAGCAATTACAAACATCTCTGAAGCCATCTGTCCCAAACATTATGGTGCCCTGAAATGGGGGGACTATGTATAAACACAGCTGTAATTCCTACATGGTGAAACCAAAATGTATAAAAATATCCTTTAATGAAATCTGACTATGTGACCACATGATTTTTTTCTATTACAAATCTCAAGTTATGGAATAATAAAATAATTTGTCTCATACATTATAAATAAATGATGGGTCTTTGTCCCAAACATTATGGAGGTCACTGTATGTCCTCTGGCCCTCGATTCACCTACTCTGGGCAAAATTCTCTGTGCATCTACCCGATCTATTCCTTTCATGATCTTATACACCTTTATAAATCACCCCACATTCTCCTGCACTGCAGGGAATAGAGCCACAGCTTACTCAACCTCTCCCTATAGCTCACACCCTGTAGCCCAGTTCTCATAATTAAGGAGTTTATTTGACAAGGTGGAAGAGAGAAACTGATCCACCAAGAGAACTGGAGATGTGATAAATGGTTAACTCACTTACAGGCAATTTGCATTGCTGCCCAAAATCAAAACTATCCACAATGGGCTATGGTAACCATGTGTATATGTGTCCAGCACATTACTGAACTAGATGGCTTTTCACAACCATCCAGCAAGTTAGGTTTGATCATTTACAGGTATATTAATTATCCTGCAAGTTGCAAGATTTATTGAACGTAATGTCCTCACATCCTATTGTTGAATTTAAATTCACAAGCAGTGATTTAAAACAAGCAGGTGAAAGTGATTACGTATAGGAAGGAACTGCAGATGCTCATGTACGCCGAAGATAGACACAAAATGCTGGAGTAACCTATTCCTTTTCTCCAGAGGAACTGTCTGACCCGCTGAGGTACTCCGGTATTTTGTAAAATGACGCAAATATTATGCTGACCTTGCATTAAAACTTGGAATACAGCCTTGGATCAATGTATGCAAAAAGATGACTTACCTAGTTTGGATAAGGGATAACTCACGTTAAAATATTCCTCAAAGAATGAGAAAATTGGCCCTAATACATTTATTGCATATTGAGCTTCACCATTTGATATGGCTTCTTTATCTGCCCAAACGCGAATCTGCAAACATTAAAAACACAATTTAAACTTTAGGGTGCATGTTCGAATTCAGCAATTTCTTCTCAGTACTATTTGATGTAATTCTGTGCCCTTTCATTACAGTTCTTTACATACAGTGTTTTAAAGTAACTCTTCAATCTTATATTTCTGACATTTCCTACATTATTACAAGGTACCTAATGTACATAGCTGGAAAATATTTAGGAGATCCCTGGGTTTCTGAGAAGCAAAGTTATTAAAATACTGGAAAAATGTCAGGTCGCATGTGTGAAGAAAAAGTTTCTTGTATCCAGCTTATCTGTTGGGGAGTTCATGCAAGATTGTTACTATTCCATCTGGTTGATCCCAATTTTGAACATTTAAAAAAATCCTGTTGAAAGCTATTTGCCACAATCACTGTCCACGGGAGTGTGCTTTAGCAATTCACTAGACAAGATAAGCTTTCCCTCAACAGTTGGAATTTTAAGGGCCACATCTTAAGGTTCTTTGTTGTCATTTCTCCCACAAGAGAAAGTTAATTCACCATACACACCCCATCCAGTTAGTTCATCACTTTGATGACATCTATCTGATCAATCCTATTTTTTAATTGTTTCCCAATAAAAATACTCTGAGACAACTGTAATTTCTCTGTATTCATATTGGCCCTCAGATCATTTTATAAACCATATAACCATATAACAATCACAGCACGGAAACAGGCCCTCTCGGCCCTTCCAGTCCATGCCGACCATTTGTTTTCCCCTAGTCCCATCTACCTGCTCCATTCCCTCCATACCCCTCCATTCCCTTCACGTCCATATACCTATCCACTTTACTTTTAAATGTTAAAATCGATCCTGCCTCCACCACTTCTGCTGGAAGCTCATTCCACACAGCCACCACCCTCTGAGTAAAGAAGTTCCCCCTCACGTTACCCCTAAACTTCTGTCCCTTAATTCTCATGTCATGCCCTCTTGTTTGAATCTTCCCTACCCTCAATGGGAAAAACATATCCACGTCAACTCTGTCTATCCCTTTCATCATTTTAAAGACCTCAATCAAGCCCCCCCTTAACCTTCTGCGCTCCAAAGAATAAAGACCCAACATGTTCAACCTTTCTCTGTAACAGAGTTGCTGGAACCCTGGCAACATTCTAGTAAATCTGAAAATTTTGTAAATTGTAAATTTTGTAAATTGTAAAGAAAAATCTAGTAAATTTAGTAAATTTTGGTCTTTCTTTTCAATCAACAACATTCTCACAACACAAAGAACTACATGGGCTAACTGAGACAAAGGTAGAAAACACGTACGAGGATCCCAATGAGTGGTAAAGTTGCTGTTTCAACTTTGTTTAGAGATAGAGCGCGGCAACAGGCCCTTAGGCCCACCGGGTCCACACCGACCAGCGACCCCTGCACATTAACACTATACGTCTTTGGAGTGTGGGAGGAAACCAAAGATCTCGGAGAAAACCCACACAGAACACGGGGAGAACATACCAAAGCAGTACAGACAACACCTGTAGTCAGGATCTAACCCGGGTCTCTGGCGCTGAATTGCTGTAAGGCAGCAACTCTACCGCTGCACCACCATGAACACACTAACTTCGCACAGGTCACCTACAAAATTCTTGCTCATTGTTTTTATATTGATTTCAAATGCCAGTCTACTTTAATCAAGTGGTTCATTGGTTGTATATCTCATCGCAGCACTCAAATTTCATGAGTAGACACCATTACATCAAGTTGTCGAGCAGTAATTTGAGCCACCCTACACCTCTTAATGGAGAAGCCTGTTGTGAATGCAACAAGTGATTCCAGGTATTCCAGGGGCTATTGCAACTTGCTAGAAGAGGCAGCGATCACCAGGTACACACTAACACTATCCTACACACGAGGCACAACTTACAATTTTACAGAAGCCAATCAGCTTACAAATCTGTACGTCTTTAGAGTATAGGAGAAAACCGGAGCACCTGGAGAAAATCCACGGATTCACAGGAAGAACATACAAACTCTGTACTGACTGCACCTGCAATTATGATAAAATCTGGGCCTCTCGCACTTATTAGCAATTTTGGGATGTTCTGAAACATAATTACCGTCTAAATATTTGTGCCACCCCGACAGAAAGACCAGTGGGATGAAAGAGTTGTGGGGACTACGCCAGGAATCCAAGCTAGGATGAAGTTCTGACAAAATTCTATGGGGCTCGCATGTAGTGAAGGTCTGTTATCATTTTTTTTCCCATCATACCATTACCCACTCACTGTGCAATGCAGCACTCTTTGACTCATCAACCAGCAAGTTCCATAGGCCAAATTGAGACCCAACGTTCACATTCATCGCAGCACCATTACACAATTATATCTATTCCAAGCCTCAAGTCTCATAATTTGCACACAAAATGTGCATGCACTTTTCAACCATGACAGTCACATCATCCAAATGCATATTAGGTGGTCAATATCCTCATAATGACTCTCTTGCAGAAAAGAGTAGCACCAAATGGAGCGAGAAACATTTTGCACATATTGCAGTGTTCCCTTCCACACACTACCACAGCACAGTGTGCCGGCCATAACTGGAACAGCTGTCACAAAATCCAACAGTTCACTGAAGATTCTTCTTCCACATCCTACTTCCTCTCATCAGTGTAGCCTCTCCTGGCAAGTTGTGATGGCCGCTGGAACACCTCAAATGATGCGGCATCCTTCATACTTTTATGATTTATAATTTTATGATTTATAAGCTGCAGATGTTCATAAGTTCTAGGAGCAGAATTAGGCCATTCACCCGATCAAGTCTGTGCCATTCAATCATGGCTGATCTATCTTTCCCTCTCAACCCCATTCTCCTGCTTTCTCCCCGTAACCCAACATCCTTATTAATCAAGAATTTGGAAATCTCTGCCTTAAAAAAATCCATTGATTTTGCCTCCACAGCCGTCTGTGGCAATGAATTCCACAATTCATTACCTCTGGCAATGTTGTAGGCTTGCGTATCGTTTTGATATGGTCATCTAGTATCTGCGCATTGGCCTGTCATGGTGAATTAAGTGTGCAATGCCTGGGAAACAGATGCAGAATGAACATATTGAAAATACTTCCCAAATGGTGGACAGGAATCTCCATGAAGAGTTGGATATAACTACAGGTTAACTGTGTGTTACATAGAAACATAGACAATAGGTGCAGGAGATGGCCATTCTGCCCTTTAAGCCAGCACCGCCATTCAATATGATCATGGCTGATCATCCAAAATCAGTACCCCATTCCTGCATTTCCCCCATATCGCTTGATTCCTTTAGCCCTTAGAGCGAAATCTTAAGGGCCTGCCCCACTTGGACGACCTAATCTGCGAGTTTAGACGAGTTTGCCCTGGACTCAAACTCGCAGCATGGTCAACACAAGGTCCTATGAGGTCGCTGGAACTCTCTTTCATGCTTGAGGGAAGTTCCCGCTACTCGCAACCTCAGTTAGGTCACAGAATTTTTTTCAGGATATTGAATAAATTTTCCGCTAATAAAATTTGATCGGCATGGGTCTTTTTCACTCGTAGTGGAGTGAGGTCGCTATTTACTTACAGGCACTCGAGGGCAGCCATAGGCAATCTCCTTCGCTGACCGGGCATTTTGATTGGCTCATTGGAGTTTTCAGGACCAAGGAAGACCTACCATTAGGTAAAATGCCCGCTAAACTTTATTAAACTTCTTAAAAGTGTCTCCACTCCTTCTCTCTTTCTCCCCCCCCCCCCACCGTGCTCTCTAAAGGACTTACTGTTACTGTGGCAGGCGTTTGCCTTCATCGTGTGTGTGTGTGTGTGTGTGTGTGTGTGTGTGTGTGTGTGTGTGTGTGTGTGTGTGTGTGTGTGTGTGTGTGTGTGTGTGTGTGTGTGTGTGTGTGTGTGTGCGTGTGGTCAGTGATGCAGCTGACGGCTCGGTAGATGCAGCTCGCGGTTTCAACGCGGCCGGTTGATCCAGTTCTAGGCTTTGCAGGAGAGTACCCCTCGAGACTGGACTCGCAGATTAGGTTGCCCAAGTGGGACAGGCCATTACTCTCTCTTGAATACATCCAGTGAATTGGCCTCCACTGCTTTCTGTGACAGAGAATTCCATAGATTCGCAACTCTCTGGGTGAAAAAGTTTGTCCTCATCTCAGTCCTAAATGGCCTCCCCCTTATACCTAAACTGTGATCCCTGGTTCTGGACTCCCCCAACATGGGGAAAAATTTTTCCTGCACCAATACACCTTGCTGTTCTTGGAGTCCACATGTGGGGCTTTAGTGTTTTGTGAGCACAGTCAACTGCACTTTGCATCAGAGGGAAATCCGCAGACTTCACTTTCTTTGCTGTTTTGATATCCCCATTCCCAAAATGTTCAGAGTTGAAATACAGGTATAATAAAAAACCTTGCTTGCAGCAGCATCACAGGCACTTAGAATCAGACAAACATACAAAATACAAGTACATTCATTATACATAAATTACACATAAAACTCTCAAAGAAGGCAAAAAAAATGTCATCAGTGCAAAAACATAATTAGAAAAAAGTTCAAGTCCACAGAGTGTAAGAGGTGGGCCATAGGGTTCCATTCTCAAGGTAGGTTTAGGATTGCATAGTTGTTTCAGAAACCTGAAAGATATAGGAAAGTATTTATCCCCAAAACTTGTGTTGTGGAACATTAGGCTTCTGTACTTCTTGCTCAACAGCAGCATTGGGAGGAGGACATGGCACAAATAGTTGGAATCCTCAATGATAGATGGCATCTTCATGAAGCAGCAGTTCATGTGGATGGAGGGGACTGGGCCGACTGCATCAATGAACTATGAAATTAGCTGTGTTGGAAAGAACTGCAGATGCTGGTTTAAATCGAAGGGAGACATGTTTGATAAAATGCTGGAGTAACTCAGCAGGACAGGCAGCATCTCAGGAGAGAAGGAATAGGTGACATGTTGGGTTGAGACCCTTCTTCAGACTATGAAATTAGCTGCATGGTTAAGGTTTACTGTGGCTATACTGGTATTAGCACTGCATATTGCTCCGTATCACAATCAAACTCATCTGCAGTGTTTATTGTATGAGAGCATTACACACTGTGGCACCTTTCCCAAAAATGACAGGCAGCACAACTGATTCTACAAATGTACACGCATGCATCTTACATAAACGACAGGCAAATCAGTACTATTAGCAGCCAAACATTATGAAATATACAAACTATCACCGCAAGGAACAAAGATACATAGAGAATTTGGCACTTCGAGCCTACACTGCCATTCAATGAGATCATGACTGATCATCCACAATCAGTACCCCATTCCTGCCCTTCTCCCCATACCCCTTGATTCCGCTAGCCCTAAGAGCTCTATCTAACTCTCTTTTGAATGCATCCAGTGAATCGGCCTCCACCGCCTTCTGAGGCAGAGAATTCCACAAATTCACAACTCTCTGCACGAAAAAGTTTTTCCTCATCTCAGTTCTAAATGGCCTACCCCTTATTCTTAAGCTGTGGCCCCTGGTTGTGGACTTCCTCAACATCGGGAACATATTTCCTGCATCTAGCTTGGCCAATCCCTTAATAATTTTATATGTTTCTATAAGATCCCCTAAATTCCAGTGAATACAAGCCCAGTTACTCCATTCTTTCATCATATCACAGTCCCACCATCCTGGGAATTAACCTCGTGGACATACACTGCACACCCTCAATAGCAAGAATGTCCTTCCGTTGTATTTCCCCTTTTCCTAATCTGACACCATTCAGATAATAATCTGCCTTCCCGTTCTTGCCTCAAAAGTGGATAACCTCACATTTATCCACATGATTATACTGCACCTGCCATGCTTCTGCCCGCGCACCCAACCTGCCAAGTCACTCTGCCTCCTCATAGTTCACATTGCCACCCAGCTTTGTGTCATCTGCAAATTTTCTAATGTTACTTTTAATTCCTTCATCTAAATCATTAATGTATATTGTAAATAGCTGCGGTCCCAGCACCGAGCCTTGCGACACTGCCTGCCATTCTGAATAGGACCCGTTAATCCCAACTCTTTGTTTCCTGTTTGCCAACCAATTTTCTATCCATATCCATACCCTACCCCCAATGCCATGTGCTCTAATTTTGCCCACTATTCTCCTGTGTGGGACCTTACCAAAGGCTTTCTGAAAGTCCAGGTACACTTAATCAACTGGCTCTCCCTTGTACATTTTACTTGCTACATCCTTAAAAAATTCCAGAAGATTTGTCAAGCATGATTACCCCTTCGTAAATCCATGCTGACTTGGACCGATCCTGTTACTGCTATCCAAATGCGCCGCTATTTCATCTTTTATAATTGACTCCAGCATCTTCCCCACCGCCGATGTCAGGCTAACTGGTCTATAATTCCCTGCTTTCTCTCTCCCTCGTTTCTTGAAACGTGGGATAACATTAGCTATCCTTCAATCCACAGGAACTGATCTGGAATCTATAGAACATTGGAAAATGATCACCCATGCATCCACGATTTCCAGAGCCACCTCCTTGAGTACCCTGGGATGCAGACCATTAGGTCCTGGGGATTTATTAGCCTTCAGTCCCATCAGTCTACCCAACACCATTTCCTGACGAATGTGAATTTCCTTCAGTTCCTCCGTCATCCTAGGTTGGCTGTCCCCTAGTACATCTGGGAGATTTGTTCTGTCTTCACTAAGGAAGACACAAACAAAGTATCTGTTCAACTAGTCTGCCATTTCCTTGCTCCCCATAATAAATTCAACTGCTTCAGTCTTCAAGGAACCCACATTTGTCTGAACTATCCTCCTTTATATTCTTGGCTAGCTTACCTTTACCTTCATCTTTTCTCCCTATATTGCCCTTTAAGTTACCTTCTGAATTATTCCCAGAAACACCTGCCATTGCTATTCCACCGTCATTCCAGCTCCTCCCTCATGCCAACATGGTCCCCTTTGTTCAACTGCAATACTGACACTTCCAATCTTACCTTCTCCCTCTCAAATTGCAGATTAAAACTTATCATATTATGGTCACTTCATCCTAATGTTTCTTTTCCCTTATCAAATCCGGTTCAGGCTGTTATTCATCGATTACAGCTCGGCATTTAATATTATCATCCCTTCCAAGCTGGTTACCAAACTCGCAGAACTGGGTCTCCGCGCATCCCTCTGCAATTGGATCCTCGACTTCCTCATTCACAGACCACAGTCTGTTCGTATTGGTGGAAATGTGTCAGACTCGATAACAATCAGCACGGGAGCACCTCAAGGCTGCGTGCTCAGCCCCCTGCTGTACTCACTCTATACTCATGACTGCGTAGCCGGTCATAGTGCGAACTCCATCATCAAGTTCACAGACGACACCACTGTTGTGGGACGTATCACTGATGGGGATGAGTCGGAGTACAGAAGAGAGATCGAGCAACTGTCCATATGGTGCCAGCACAATAACCTGGCCCTCAACACCAGCAAAACCAAGGAACTGATTGTGGACTTTGGAGAGCGGTAGGATGGGGACCCACAGTCCCGTTTATATCAACGGGTCGATGGTTGAAAGGGTCAAGAGCTTCAAATTCCTGGGCGTGAAGATCTTTCCTGGTCCGAGAACACTGATGCAATTATCAAGAAAGCACATCAGTGCCTCTACTTCCTAAGAAGATTACGGAGAGTTGGTTTGTCAAGGAGGACTCCCTCAAACTTCTACAGGTGCACAGTAGAGAGCTTGCTGACCAGTTGCATCGTGGCTTGGTTCGGCAACTTGAGCGCCCTGGAGAGGAAACGACTACAAAAAGTAGTAAACACTGCCCAGTCCATCATCGGCTCTGACCTTCCTTCCATCGAGGGGATTTATCGCAGTCACTGCCTCAAAAAGGCTGGCAGCATCATCAAGGACCCACACCATCCTGGCCACACACTCATCTCCCTGCTACCTTCAGGTAGAAGGTACAGGAGCCTGAAGACTGCAATGAGCAAGTTCAGGAATAGCTACTTCCCCACAGTCATCAGGTTATTAAACCTGGCTCGGACAAAACTCTGAACATTAATAATCCATTGTCTGTTATTTGCACTTTATCAGTTTATTTATTCATGTATGCATTTACGTATATAATGGTATATGGACACACTGATCTGTTTTGTAGTCAATGCTTACTATGTTCTGTTGTGCTGAAGTAAAGCAAGAATTTCATTGCCCTATCAGGGACACACGACAATAAACTCACTTGAACTTGCACTTCATTACACAACACTAAATCCAGAAATGCCTTCTCCCTGGTAGGTTCCAGTACAAGCTGTTCTAAGAATCCATCTCGGAAACACTCTACAAACTCACTTTCTTGGGCTCCAGTACCAACCTGATTTTCCCCAGTCTACCTGCATGTTGAATTCTCCCATAACCGCCGTAGCATTACCTTTATTACATGCTAATTTTAATTCCTGATACAACTAGCACCCTATCTCCAGGCTACTGTTTGGGGGCCTGTAGATAACTGTAGATAAGGTGTCAGGTCGGTGGGAATTCCCACTGCCACGGGTACCATGTAATCCCGTGCTACATGCTCCATGGTCGGATAGTCGGCGACTAAACCGTCTCCCCAGCTAGTTAGCCAGGTGATGAAGGGGCTGTGCATCCCCAGCAGGACCAAAGGGCGGATGAGCTCCTAGCGAGCCAATGGCCATCCACACTTCAGTATACATTGCGATCACTGTCGTACATATCATTGTAAGGCACTGTACCCGTTAATGTTTTCAACGATGCTGATGATAGATAACTCCCATTAGGGTCTTTTTATCCTTATAATTTCTCAGTTCTATCCACAATGACTCTACATCTTCTGATTTTATGTCACCCCTCGCAAGGGTCTAAATTTCATTCCTTACCAACAGAGCCACTCCACCCCTCTGCTCACCCGTCTGTCTTTTCGATAGGATATATAGGCCTGAATATTCAGTTCCCAGCTCCGATCCTCTTGCAGCCATGTCTCTGTAATTCCCACAACATCATTCTTACAAATTTCCAAATGAGCCTCAAGCTCATCCACTTTATTTCTTACACTTTGCGCAATCATATATAACACTTTTAATTTGGTATTCACCTCCCCTCTCACACTGGTTTCCTATTTCACCTGACCTTACACTCTTATCTCTTCTTGAACTTTCCGTCCCATTAATTTGGGTGTCCTTCATAACTTTTCCTGTACTCTGTTTCCCTTTAATTCCATCCTTATACTCCCAATTTGTCAACATCTCCCTCCAGCCTGTACTGGAGCCAACCGGGAACAGCACAGTACTCCAAGAGTTTGAAATAAATGACACCTTTTCAAAAAATGCTTTCTTCAAAACTCTCTCTCTGTCCCCCCTTCACAATCTCACATTGGTTTACATTTATTTACAATGTATTGGGCAACCAGTAATTTCTTTGATATCTAATATCATCAAGAAATATTTATATATATACATGGATAGGACAGCTTTAGAGGAATACGAGCCAAACACAGGCAGGTGGGACTAGTGTAAATGGGACATGTTGGCCGAAGGGCCTGGTTTCCAAACAGTAAGACTCTATGACTCTATCTTGTACTATTGTTAAACCCCTAATTTATTATTGAAACACTATTTTTAACAGAGTTGCATATAAGTCTGAAACTGTAATAAAAGTAATGCAAAATAGTAATCCATATACAAGTCATTGTGTAATACTGCTTTCCACCTTTCACCAATTGGAATCACTATTCTTTATTCATATCCCCCAAAAGGACATTCTACAGTTTCTATCGTTGTAACAATTGTTATTCATTTGCCTATTTGCTCCTCAATTTCTCTTGCTCCAAACTTGATGAATCCTATCTTTTTTTTAAACTTAACTTTTTCCTCAAGCTTCAACTTCTTTCAGTTCAGAAAAATGTCACCCAATGAGTAAGACTTTGCTACTTCAGCAGAGTTAAAATATTAATTTATTTCGCCATGCACAAATATCAAAAAATGAAATAATGAGTATCATAGTTACCTCTACGCCATTAGAAGTTGTATTAACGCAACCAAAGTCACTAATAACCAAAGCAACTAAATAGGTGGACATCTTCACGGAGGTGTTAAATGTTGTAACTTTCCATATACCATTCTTTTCCAGTCTTTCAGAAAAGTCTAAAAAATTAAAACATTCAGCTTAAATAGTTGCCTATTGCTTTTGTAACAGTACAAATGTTGGCATTATACTGACTCATCTGTTACTACTCAGGGATTTATTTCGCTGCTGAGATTTTTGCAGGGATGTGACAGGCATACTCTTGGTGCTTTCTGATCCTCTGAAATATTGTTCTGTAAATATTGTTTAATCCAAAGCAGAACTAAACTGGTGGTAAGTGGGCCTCCATCACATCATTGAACATGAGCTGGCACACAATGAATATTTCTGCAAGGTTCTGGGCAGACTGCTATATTCAACTTAGCAACAGTAACTGTTCTCCAATAGGAGTCATAACATTATTACTTTTGAAAATCAATGGAGAAAACTGCACATACATGATAGTTACAAGGCCTTACATAATTTAATTGAGGGTCTAAAACACATTTTCTAACTTAATCAAGGTTTCAATGTTATTATTATGCGGTTATTGATTTATTCTTATTACATACTAGACTAAGTGGGACCCGTTGGGGAGCTTTCTGGAGTGCTAGTATAGGTGTTGTGGGCTGGTATGGACATTGTGGGCCAAATGGATTCTTGGGGTGGCAGCTCAGTCACTCAAGCCTGATGTGCTGGCAGCTCACTCACGGCTGGTGGGCTGGCAGTTGACTCAAGACTATTCCTTGAGGTTCCATTTCACGCAGGGTGCAAGGCCCAAATTCAAGTGCAGTTTTTTACAACTTCAAGCAGACTGCAAGGCCACCAAATTCAAGTGTGGTTTCATACCACTTCAAGCAGGGTTCAAGGCCACCAAATTCAGGTGCAGTTTCGTACCACTTCAAGCAGGGTGCAAAGCCACTGATTTGAAGTGCAGTTTCCTACCACCTCAAGCAGGGTGCAAGGCCACTGAATTCAAGTGCAGTTTCCGACCACTTCAAGCAGGGTGCAATGCCACCAAATTCAAGTGCAGTTTCATACCACTTCAAGCAGGGTGCCGGGCCACCAAATTCAAGTGCAGTTTCATGCCAATTCAAGCAGGGTGCAAGGCCACCAAATTCAAGTGCAGTTTCGTGCCACTTCAAGCAGGGTGCAAGGCCACCAAATTCAAGTGCAGTTTCATGCCACCTAGCAGGGTGCAAGGCCACCAAATTCAAGTGCAGTTTCATGCCATTTCAAGCAGGGTGCAAGGCCACCAAGTTTTTTTTTCTTCTTTTTTTTTATGTTTAAAAATGTTTTAATTAATTAACAACTTTTTTTCCCCATGATTTTCATGTTATTTATTTATTTTTTTTTATTTTTATTTTTGTTTGAAGTAAGTACAATAGTGTGGTACTTGAGTACCTAATACATACATACACATTACCATTCTTGTACAACTTTGTATTTTTAATTTAATAATAAAAGAACAGTGAAGGAAAAAAATAAAGAGTTTTGAAATAGATAGACAAGCGAGTAGAAACAGATAGCGAAAGGAATAAAGAGCAGAGATGAAAAGCCAAAAAGATTGAGAAAGAAAGAGAAAGTAGAGAAAATAAAAATTAGGAGAGATATACATATTTCGTATTTTTGCCCGTCCGTCACCTGGTTCTGAACCATTTAATTTCTAAGGTTGTGTTATGTTGCACCATATGCTTGTAAAAAGTTGATAAAAGGAGACCAAGTCTTTAAGAATTGGTCTACTTTGCCTAGTAGGAGGAATCTCATTTCTTCAAGATGTAACGTTTCCGACATATTTGAAATCCACATTTTGAATGTTGGCGTGGTTACGTTTTTCCAGGATTTGAGTATAAGTTTTTTTGCCGTTATTAAACCGTAATTAAGAATAGCTTCTTGGAATATAGATAATTTACTTCCGTCTTCCATTGATCCAAAGATAATCAGTTCTGTATTGGGGTTCAATTTTGTGTTAAATAGTTTAGTAAAAGTTCCAAAAATGTTGTTCCAAAATTTATGCAGTTTTATACAAGAGACAAAGGAATGTGCTACAGTGGCATTTTGAGTTAGACATTATCACAGATGGAGAAAACATTTGGAAATATTTTATTCAGTCTAGTTTTCGAATAATATAATCTATGTACAATTTTTAATTGAATTAGGTTATATCTTACATTAATAGCACATTTAGGTACGTATAATATTTTTTTTCCCATCTGTCATTTGGAATTTTTATCAATAACTCTTGTTCTCAGTCCCTTCTAATTGCCTCTGTTGTTGGTGTTTCTATATTTAGAATTATCAAATTCGTATTATACTGTGAATAATTGGATTCTTCTTATATATTAATATTGTTCATTTTCATCGAGGAAAGAAGGATCGCTCCTATATTGTAAAGGGAACAATCCTCTTTCTCGATTCTTATCCAATCTACCTGTTGGGCAGAACTGTCCAACAAGTAGATTATATTTTTAATATTCACTGCCCAATAGTAATACAATAAGTTAGTATTACTATTTATTACTATTCAGGGGGACTAAATATTAATATTTATTAATATTCAGCCCCACTGATTCTTTAGATTTACACAAGTGTTTTCTGTGAACTCTGTGTGATTTATAGTCCCATATGAAATTTGTAATATCAGAATCTAGTTTTTTAAAGATTTTTTTTTGGTAAGTATATTGGTATTGATTGAAATAGGTACAGTATTTGTGGCAAGATCATTTTTATCGCATTTATTCTGCCTATTAAGGACATCGGCAGTGTTTTCCAAAATTTAATCAACCCATTTAATTTATTTAATAAAGGCATATAGTTTGCATTGAGTAATGATTTTATATTTCCTAGTAATATGGATACCCAAATACTTAAATTTTTCTGTTGCAATTCTAAAAGGGAATTTCAACAGATGTGTCGGCTCTTGAGGTTTTATCATCATAATTTCGATTTTGATCCAGTTTATTCTATATCCTGAAAATGAACCAAATTCCTCTATTAAATTTAGTATATTTGCTATGCTAATTTGCGAATTTGTAATATATAATGTTATGTCTTCTGCATATAATGAGATTTTATTATTTGACTGTTTGGTATTATATCCATGAATATTCGGATGACTTCTTATATGAATTCTTATTACATTCTAGACTAAGTGGGACCCGTTGGGTCCAATGTTCACACGGGAGGGCTAGTCCCCCAATGCAATATTCCACCTCTCCACCAATTCCAATATTGGTGGCCAGTGGGGCGGGGGGCTTTCTGCAGTGCTAGTAAAGGTGTTGTGGGCTGAAGGGACAGGTTTCTAGAGGGCTAGTATGGACATTGTGGGCCAAATGGATTCTTGAGGTGGCAGCTCAGTCACTCAAGCCTGATGTGCTGGCAGCTGTAAAGAAGGCTCAAAGACACTTAAAGTCTTCAGTATGTGCTGTGACACCAGTCTTCACTCACGGCTGGTGGGCTGGCAGTTGACTCACAGCTATTCCTTGAAGTTCCACTTCAAGCAGGGTACAAGGGCCCAAATTCAAGTGCAGTTTCTTACCACTTCAAGCAGACCCCAAGGCCAACAAATTCAAGTGCGGTTTCATACCACTTCAAGCAGGGTGCAAGGCCATCAAATTCAGGTGCAGTTTCGTACCACATCAAGCAGGGCGCAAGGCCACTGATCTGAAGTGCAGTTTCCTACCACTTCAAGCAGGGTGCAAGGCCACTGAATTCAAGTGCAGTTTCTGACCACTTCACGCAGGGTGCAATGCCACCAAATTCAAGTGCAGTTTCATACCACTTCAAGCAGGTTGCCGGGCCACCAAATTCAAGTGCAGTTTCATGCCACTTCAAGGAGGGTGCAAGGCCACCAAATTCAAGTGCAGTTTCATGCCACTTCAAGCAGGGTGCAAGTCCACCAAATTCAAGTACAGTTTCATGCCACTTCAAGCAGGGTGCAAGGCCACCAACGCAAGTGCAGGTTCATACCACTTCCAGCAAGGTCCAAGGCCACCAAATTCAAATGCAGTTTCATACCACTTCATGCAGGGTGCAAGGCCACCAAATTCAAATGCAGTTTCATACCATTTCATGCAGGGTGAAAGACTACCACATTCAACTGCTGTTTCATACCATTTCAAGCAGGGTGAAACCATCACAAAACCACACAAAACACCACATAAACATCACATAAACATCACATAAACACCACACTCACAGTTCAGTAGACATTCAGTGTGTACAGTTGATTCACAGCTCAGACAGAGTCATGACCTCTCCCTCCCCCATCTTGCAGAGACTGAGCCACACCCACACTTCCGGGTCTTATAATCCCCCCCCCTCCCACCAGAAGGGGCGTGGCCTTCATGGCATGATTGACAGGAGAGAGATTCTCAACATTTTTAAAACACTAATAATACTCTTATTTTTCATTGATGGGAAGAATTCTTTGCACCTGATGAACGGAGGGGGACTAAGTAAGGTTTCAAAAAGATCACTGCCATTAGTGGTTGCGTTTTATCTAAAATCAATACACAGTGCAAACAGGAAGTTGTCAAGTTTAGACTTTTAATCATTTGCCATTTCAAACCAACCACCACCAACCATTTTCTGCGCTTTATTTCAAATCAACCACCACGAACAACCATTTGCTGTGCTTTATTTCAAACCAACCACCACCAACCACCATTTGCTGTGCTTTATTTCAAACCAACCACCATTTGCTGTGCTTCATTTGAAACCAACCACCATCAACCACCATTTGCTCTGCTTTATTTCAAACCTACCACCACCAACCACAATTTGCTGTGCTTTATTTCAAACCAACCATCACCAACCACCATTTGCTGTGCTTTTTCAAACCAACCACATTTTCATTTTCAAACCACATTAAGGGCACTCAAGGTCAGTAAAACCACACTCACAGTTTAGTAGACATGTGTTCAGTGTTATTCGCAAGCTCAGACTGGGAGACGTGACCCTCTCGCTCCCCCATCTTGCAGAGACGGTCTGCGGCACTCAACAATTCCAGGTTTTATAGTCCCTCCGGAAGGGGCGTGGCCTTCAGGAGAGAGAATCTCAACATTTTTTAAACATTAATAACTTTTAATCAATGGGAAAAATCCTCTTGTGCTGCACAACGGAGGGGGACTCTGAGTAAGATGACCAAAAATCACAGCCGTAAGTGGCAGAGTAAGATCAGACTTTTAGTAATATAGATTATCTATGTGTATTGTGTTTTTGCAGGCCTATTTTGCTGCTGCATGTAAGAATTTATTTGTTCCATTTTCAGTGCATATGACAATTAAGCACTTGAGACATTGTTGAACAACTGTTCTGCTTTCTGTTCTGCTTTACTGTGCCATCATTGGTTCATTTCCCTTTCCTTGATGCCCTACGTGGAAAAATCAGCAGTTTCCCCCCATTTGTCGAGGAGCTACTTTGGTCAGAAGGGATAAAACTCCCGGCACTGTAGGCAGCCTGTTGGAACAACGTTATATCTATCATGCAGAGCCCATATCCCACCATTTGCCATGAGGTTCCAAGTCCCCCAGCTGGCCAAGCCAGTAGGAAGCTTCTTGAGGCTATTATTTCAATGAGAAAACATGGAGGGAGTTGAAATTATTATTAAACTTTATTTCAGACTCAAGGTCCAGACAAGAGACGACATTACATAAAATACATTGCATATAAAAACACCATAAAATATATATAAAAGCTTAGTAAATTACTTATAAGAGCATCATAAATTATATACAAAAACACAATACATGATATAAAATCCAGAATAGAAAAAGAAAGATCAGTGTCCTACAAAGGCACATCTATACCAATGTCTCCACAACGGGGATTGGTAGCGTGAAGTGCTAAACCTTATGCATGATAAGACCACGATAATTACATTTTCAGAGTCATTAATCCTGCAAATAAATGTATACATATGATTTCTTAGGATAGCTTCTAAGTACTGACTCCTGCAGACACAAACATTTCACTAGTACTACACCATCTAGGTTTCCTTAGCAGTGTTCTGATGGCATCATTATAAGCCACCTTTAGTCTCTGTAAACTTGTCTTTCCGAAGTTTGACCACAGGTGTGCAGTATTGAGTAGTGTACAATAGACAATAGGTGCAGGAGTAGGGCATTCGGCCCTTCGAGCCAGCACCCCCACTCAACGTGATCATGGCTGATCATCCACAATCAGTACCCCATTCCTGCCTTCTCCCCATATCCCCTGACTCCGCTATTTTTAAGAGCCCTATCTAGCGCTCTCTTGAAAGCATCTGGAGAACCTGCCTCCACTGCCATCTGAGGCAGAGAATATTCTCTAAACAGAGACATCTTCATCACATCTGTACACACACCAAACTTATGTAAGAGAATATTCACCTGAACATGCAGCATACGTCATTGCCTATCAATATCCACAGCATCTATTATTTGTTCTGTAATAAAATGTCCACGATATTTTACCTTACAGACACTACGATTATTGTCAGACAATTGGGGAGAAGGCAGGCACGGGTTATTGACAGGGGACGATCAGCCATGATCACAATAAATGCCGGTGCTGGCTCGAAGGGCTGAATGGCCTCCTCCTGCACCTATTTTCTATGTTTCTAATTTAAAATCAAGAAATTTTAAACATTTATCCTCTTTAGTTCTACAGATCATAACAGCACTCTTACCAGCATTATATTTGATATCATGTTCCACACCATACACAGAACATATAGTAAGCAGCTGCTGGAGACCAGCGCTACATGGACTAAAGACTACAAGATCATCTGCATACATAATATGGTTCACTAAAGTATTACCAATCATGCAGCCAGTATAACAGGCTTTCAATTGCTTGGACAGATCATCAATATAAAGATTAAAAAGGAATGGAGACAAAATTCCCCCTTGTCTAACACTATTGCTCACCCCAAATAGGGCTGAGACCTTATTCAGGGCTCTCACTTTTTTTCCCTATTGCCAAGCCGGGCAACTTAGACAGCTTTTTAGGTTGCCAAGTGACAGTTTAGGTGGTCAATATAAGATGGCTTGCATGACGTGTGCGATAATGTACTTGAACGAAGTGCGTAGTTACCATTCGGAATTATGCTAAATGAAATGTTATTTGTGCTTCAAATAAAGTCACAAACTAAACATATTCACCAATCAAGACATTTGATTTGGCCTCCCCATTTCTCCCTCCCTCCTCCCAGCCTCGGCGTGCGGGAGGGTTTGTATTGAAAGCAGTTATCGCTGTTAGCAGATTTGCAAGCAGCGGCCGCTATCAGGGCGGACGGTGTGCGGGAGGAGGAGCTGCTATTGCTGCCGCTGTCGCTGCCAAAGATAGGATCTTTGGCTGCTGCTGTGCGTGCTCGTCATTCGCTCTGACCCTTCGTCACCCCACACCCCGTATCTTTGCTCCGCACTACACCGTCGCCTCCAACAGGAAACGTCACGTTCCTTTTCTCCAGAGATGCTGCCTGACCCACTGAGTTACTCCAGTTTCTCGTGTCTATCTTCGGTATAAACCAGTAATTGTAGTGATCATTGCAACCACTAATTTTGAGCTATTGCCAAGCATAGTCTGGTGGGGCAAGCCGGGCAAAATTCTCACAATGTATTTAGGCATTGTGTGAATCAATTCAAAGTCTTTAGAAGCATCAATAAAGCACATAAGAATTGATGAGTTTTTACCTCTATATTTCGATACAATCTCCTTTAGGGCATATATACACATCAGTGCCAAGTTTAGCTTTAAAACCAAGCTGGTTATCTGTGGAGTTAACAAACTCATTTAATCTATCCCGCAGAATTATTTCTAGGACTTTTGACCATATGCTGGCTAAAGCTATGGGCCTGTAATTAATTAAGGCTGCCTACTTTACCAGCTTCGTCCTTGATGACCGCCATTAATAGAACAGACAACATTGAGTCTGGTAACAAGCCATGAATCATAAAGCCAGTAAAACAAATAGCAAGGAGAGGAGCTATCCTCATACTTGCATACTTAAGATATTCAGCAGAAATATGATCCAAGCCACCTCATGTATTGTTGGACATAATACACCTCATGTGACATTAGTAGAGCTAATAGGACTTGATGTTTCAATCCCTGTAATAAGTCGGCACTCTTGCTATTTGCAGTGGGATTGGAGTGGTGAAAGGTAGGGTAGGTACGTCATCAGGGTCACCAGGTGGGCACCCTCCTTCTTTGACGTTTCATTGATAAGCCCACAACATCTCCAGAGGGCTCAATGTACCTGGTGTCCCAGTTACACCCCCCTCAACCCTCCTGTATTCATCTTGCAACCCAATTGTTGTCTCTCCTTTTGATCCAAATCCAATTGCTGCTTCTTTCTGCAGAATTTGATAATGATTTGATTGCTTGTTGGAGGGAGTGACCCCTCACCCCCATTTTCTTTAATAGCCTGGTCATAGATGTAGCAACAAATCCCCTGCATCCCACTTCGACAGGGAAAATCTTGGTCTTCCAGCCATTCTGGCAAGCTTCAGTTGCCGGTTCAGAGTACTTGTTTTTTTTTTCCTCTCATAAGCTTCTTCAAAACCATCTTCCCATGGAACTGTCAATTCCACAACATATGCCAACTTGGCTGTTGTGGACCACAGGACCATGTCTGGCCGGAGTGTTGTAACCACAATGTCTGGTGGAAACACAAGCCTTTTTTCTAAGTCCACTTCCATTTTCCAATCCCGAGCAGGCTGCAGAATGCTTGCATCCATTGATGTTATCTGGTGCTCTACGGGTTGGCCTGCTGGTACAAATGTTGTGAAGTGGACATTTCCTGCCGATGTTGGTGGGGAAGCATTAGTGATCGTTCGCCTCTGTTCAAGGATTGATGAAAGCTGTCTGAGAACTTGGTTATGCCGCCAAATGTAATGCCCATGGCCGAGGCTCATAGTCACCTTTGAGTTTTTACTCTCAATATCGTCCACCCTATACAAATCACCTTGGACGTAGTTGAATAAAGTACTATAATGTTGTCGCCATAACTCTGTGATATTAGCTGATCCGGAGATTCCATCTACAGTGCATGGTAGAGATGTTTTGCAACTGTTAAGAGCTCTCACTTCTTTCCAAAAATCAGTATCATAGTTACGTAGCAGCTTCTTAGCCATGAATCAGCCCTCATAGCATGCTCATTTTTACAGATGAAGCGAACAGCATACTTATATCTTGCATTAGTGAGCTTCTTGTACTCAAACACAGGCCCCTGTCTGGGTCTACCTGCCATAGCCCATGATTTAGTGGCTTCACGGGCTTCAGCATGATACTCAGCTACATACTTATTCCAGCCAGGCCTGATGTTATGTGTCTTATTTTTATGCATGCAGTAGGGCTTACTGCCTACATATAAAGCACTTACTATATCATTATACATGGAGCAGATATCTCTTCTATGCTTCATATCCTTGCAATTAACATTACTACATATTATTGCATCTTTAGGTAGATGAATATTACTTTAGGATTTATCTGTATGAGCACAACAGGCTAAGGTGTCTTCCTGTGTGAGGGTTGACCAGTCCTGTTTTTCTATGTCAAAGCTATTTCCATCTCTGGATACCACAGGTAGATGTTCAACATTTATTGACATAGCGACAGGTGTATGATCAGTCATTGCTGCCCTATACAAAATGATCATACACCCCAATGAGGCATGTGCATCAGCTATACTAATACAGTGGTTCAGCCATGACGTGGTGTGCCAGGCCTCACTAATGTAAATATAACTATCTGTAGGTAAAAGCACTTTGCTTGACAATATAGAATTATTATCTTGACAGAACTGAGCCATATGATTGGCAAATAATGAGTTTCTGTCTGAGATATCTGCATTCATATCACTAATGACATATACACTAGAATAATTATTGTTTTGAATAAAGAAATAGATGAAAGCAAGCTTATATGGATATGGATAGAAAATGGATAGAAAATTGGTTGGCAGACCGGAAGCAAAGAGTAGGAGTGAACGGGTCCTTTTCTGAATGGCAGGCAGTGGCGAGTGGATTGCCGCAAGGCTCGGTGTTGGGGCCGCAACTGTTTACCATATATATTAATGATTTGGAAGAGGGAATTAGGAGCAACACTAGCAAGTTTGCAGATAACACAAAGCTGGGTGGCAGTATGAAATGTGAAGAGGATGTTAAGAGTTTGCAGGGGGACCGGACAGGTTGAGTGAGTGGGCAGATGCGTGGCAGATGCAGTATAATATAGATAAATGTGAGGTTATCCACTTTGGCGGCAAAAACAAGGGGGCAGATTATTATCTCAATGGGGTTAGGTTAGGTAAGAGGGAGGTACAGCCAGACCTAGATGTCCTTGTACACCGGTCACTGAAAGTTGGCATGTAGGTACAGCAGGCAGTGAAGAAAGCTAATGGAATGTAGGCCTTTATAACAAGAGGATTTCAGTATCGGAGTAAAGAGGTTCTTCTGCAGTTGTATAGGGCTCTGGTGAGACCACATCTGGAGTATTGTGGACAGTTTTGGTCTCCTAATTTGAGGAAGGACATCCTTGTGATTGAGGCAGTGCAGCGTAGGTTCATGAGATTGATCCCTGGTTTGGCGGGACTGCCATATGAGGAAAGATTGAAAAGACTAGGCTTGTATTCACTGGAGTTTAGAAGGATGAGGGGGAATCTTATCGAAACATATAAAATTATAAAAAGACTGGGCAAGCTAGATGCAGGAAAAATGTTCCCAATGTTGGGCGAGACCAGAACCAGGGGCCACAGTCTTAGAATACAGGGAAGGTCATTTAAGACAGGTGAGAAAAAACATTTTCACCCAGAGAGTTGTGAATTTATGGAATTCGCTGCCACAGAGGGCAGTGGAGGCCAAATCACCAGATGGATTTAAGAGAGAGTTAGATAGAGCTCTCGGGGCTAGTGGAGTCAAGGGATATGGGGAGAAGGCAGGCATGGGTTATTAATAGGGGACGATCAGCTATGATCACAATGAATGGCGGTGCTGGCTCAAAGGGCCGAATGGCCTCCTCCTGCACCTATTTTCTATGTTTCTGTAGATTGATGTTGCATGTTAACCAATCACACACCAGCCAACATCTCTAACTCCACCCCACTGTAATACTTATACTAACACTGGTTTCCCAGCACCGACAGTTGGAGCAGCCAGGATGTATTGACAACTAATCATCCTCCATGCTGTTAACTGTCAGTGCTGATTAAAGATGTATTGAATCATGTACTGAATCTAGAATTCATTTACATGACGTCAGAAGCGACTGGATCCACTCCTTCGGTGTAACGTTTTTTTGTTTTACCCTTTTGCGAGTTTTTATTTTGCTTTATGATGGCCTCTTCCTGTCGAAAACCTGACCCTCTCGTCTTTGATGCGGATATCAGCGAACGCTGGGCCACGTTTGAAATTGATTACCGACACTACATGAACATTGCGCACAGAAATGAACCTGGTGCTGTCAAGGCCTCTCTCCTACTCAACCTTGCGGGCCCAGATGCCCTTCGGCGATCCAGAACATTCCGCTATGCTCTGGCAGTCCGTGATGCCAACGACCAGGTAATAACCCCAGCTGAATCTCCTGATGACCCCAATGTTCTGATGCGTAAATTTAGCCAGATCTGTGACCTGCCCTCAAATCACATTTTGGACAGGGCTAGGGTTTTCTCTCGCTGTCAACTCCCTGGTGAGCGAGTAGACTCGTTTATCTCAGACTTAATGTATTTAGCCCAGCGCAGCCGATTCCAAAATATGCCGGTCGATCAGCTGAGTGTAAAACAAGGGACATTTTAGTGAATGGCATTACTGACCTAAAGCTCAGATCAGAGCTTCTGAGATGGCCAGATTTGACACTGGAGGAAACAGCACACGCATGCAGGACAGCAGAATTCATCGACCCTATGGACAGTTCGCATGAAACCAAAACCATCAATCTGACGGGCCTCACTAGGCAGCAAACCAACACAGATAACAGGCGATTTATGACCCAAGCTAGTCAGGCGGCTCTTGGCGATCCTCAGAAGAAATGCCCAAATTGCAACTACTCACACAGCAGACAATCAGCTTGCCCCACTTTTGGTAAATCATGCAATTACTGTAAAAAGTTAAATCACTTTGCCTCTGCATGTCAGGCAGCAAGCAGGGCCCATGGGAAGAATTCGCCTAGCTTCAGGTCTAATCTCAACTTCTTGCTACGAGCCAGCAACAATCTCACTCCCCAATTCCAGCTCGAACCTGCCCCTGAACAAACTCCAATTAACTCACAAGAGGACCTGACTGTTTAGTCATTACAGCTTGCTGCTGCTAAGAATTATGATCCGACCGTGACAGTAACTGTAAACAACGTCCATTTCGGCGCGAAATTAGACACGGGGGCGAAAGTAAACACAATGTCTATCAACCTCTTCAACAAGATAAGAACTAACGAGCCACTGATCAAGGACAAATCCACTCTACATGCTTTCGGAGGGGAGGTGCTTGTGCCTCTGGGCAAAACCAACTTGAAATGTGTGCTGAAAAAAACCTTCTATGTCTTGAACTTTAATTCAGTTACTCTGCTTGGCAACTGGGCCTGTCAGGAACTGGGGCTGATCTCCTCTGACAGAACAGTCCACAAGCTGCAAATTTCCCTGAACCCGCTGAGTGAATTCCCTGATCTTTTCGACAATAACCTGGGCAAGTTGCCCATGACTTACAAGATTATTATTGACCCTGAAGTGACACCCGTCATCTGACCTCCACACCGATTGTCATTTGCCATGCCTGACAGGGTTCACTCTGCGCTGAAGGACATGGCCTCCACAGGCATAATTGAAGCAGTCAGCGACCCCACCAACTGGGTCTCAACCATGATTGCCATGGTCAAGAAGGGAAAAAATGAAATCCGTTTGTGCATCAACTCGAAAGAACTGAACACTGCCAATAAGCACCCACACCATCCCATGAAGACTGTCGAGGATGTTGCGGCAAAGGTTGGAACGCCCACCCTATTTTCTGTCCTCGATGCAAAGATCTCTTTCTGGCACATACTACTGGACAAGGAATCATCAAACCTCACCACATTTGCCACCCCATTCGACAGATACAAGTTTCTGAGAATGCCATTCGGAATCAACTCTGCCAGTGAAGTCTTCCAAAGAACTATGGAGCTATTATTCGAGGACCAACCTTGTGCCATCATTGTTGACGATATCCTAATGTATGGCAAAGATGCAACGGAGCACGACCACAATCTCAGGCTCATCTTGGATCGCGCACGCAAGATCAACTTCAAGCTCAATCCTGACAAGTGCAAGTTCCGGGTTCCAGAGGTTTCCTACGTCGGCCACATCTTCACTCCTAGTGGTCTCAAACCCGATCCGAAGAAGGCTACTGCCATCACGAAATGCCTGCCCCCACAGACGTGAAAGGCCTGCAGCGTTTTCTGGGCATGGTAAACTATCTCGGCAAGTTCATATCGAACCTCAGCGAACTAAGCTCCACACTGCGGGAGCTGACAAAAAAGGACACAGCATGGTCATGGCTCCAGCAACATCAGATTGCTTTCGATGCCTTAAAGTCCAAACTGACCAGTGCACCGACCCTAATTTGTTTTTACCTAAAAAGTCCGGTAATGATCACCTGTGATGCTTCGAAATTCGGGCTTGGCGCAGCCTGCTTGCAACCATCTGCTGAGGGCATCTACTACCTGTCTCGTATGCCTCTCGCACCATGACCGACATGGAGCAGCACTATGCGCAAATCGAAACGGAACTTTTGGCCGTCGTCTTTGCTTGCTCCAAATTCCATGACTTCATCTTTGGCAACACCTTCATGGTCGAGACGGACCACCAGCCACTGGTGACAATCCTGAACAAGCCCATCCACGCTGCGCCAGCTCGTTTGCTGTGTATGATGATGCAGCTGCAGCGGTACAATTTCTCTATTACCTACACTAAGGGTAAGGACATGCACGTCACTGACACTCTCTCCCGTGCACCTCGGGCATTTTGCGAACAACATCCCTATGAACAGGAAAATTTCACGGTCCTCAGTGAACTGAGCTCCTTTGTTCAACCCCACCAAACCATCAAAGGGAGACATAAATGTTGGAGAAACTCAGCGGGTGAGGCAGCATCTATGGAGCGAAGGAATAGGTGACGTTTCGGGTTGAGACCCTTCCTCAGACTGATGTGAGGGTGGGAAGATGAAAGGAAGAGGTGGAGACAGTGGGCTGTGGGAGAACTGGGAAGGGGAGGGGAAGGAGGGAGAAAGCAAGAAGGACTACCTGAAATTGGAGAAGTCCTCTTGGATTCCCCTCATAGCTATTAACCTGCTTCAGATCTTTTTATTTTAAACTGCCGGTGGGACATCAACCGCCTCAACTTTTCCACTCCCCTTTCCCACTCTAACCCCTCCCTCCCTGAACGTACAGCCCTCCACTCCATATAACCATATAACCATATAACAATTACAGCACGGAAACAGGCCCTCTCGGCCCTTCCAGTCCGTGCCGACCATTTGTTTTCCCCTAGTCCCATCTACCTGCACTCAGACCATACCCCTCCATTCCCTTCACGTCCATATACCTATCCACTTTACTCTTAAATGTTAAAATCGATCCTGCCTCCACCACTTCTGCTGGAAGCTGATTCCACACAGCCACCACCCTCTGAGTAAAGAAGTTCCCCCTCACGTTACCCCGAAACCTCTGTCCCTTAATTCTCATGTCATGCCCTCTTGTTTCAATCTTCCCTACCCTCAATGGGAAAAACGTATCCACGTCAACTCTGTCTATCCCTTTCATCATTTTAAAGACCTCAATCAAGTCCCCCCTTAACCTTCTGCGCTCCAAAGAATAAAGACCTAACTTGTTCAACCTTTCTCTGTAACATAGTTGCTGGAACCCTGGCAACATTCTAGTAAATCTCCTCTGTACTCTCTCTATTTTGTTGACATCCTTCCTATAACTAGGCGACCAAAATTGTACACCATACTCCAGAATTGGTCTTACCAATGCCTTGTACAATTTTAACTCACTCTGCAACAACCCAGACAGGGTGATCAAACCTGCCAACAAGGGAGGTGCCATGGTAGTCTGGCGCGCTGATCTCTAACAGTCTGATGCCAGGCACCAACTTCCAGACACCTCCTCCTAATAATCATGGACCATGCCCCCTCAGACGAGCACCAGGCCATTATCTAAAAAACTTTAATTGCCTTCATCACCTCCGGCTCCCTGCCCTCCCAAGCCTTCAACCTCATCGATCCCCAGCCCCGCACGGCCCCATTTTGCCTTCCCCCCCAAAATCCACAAACCTGATTGTCCTGGCAGACCCATTGTTTCTGCTTATTCTTGCCCCACCTAACATTTCCACATACCCCGACTCCATCCTATTCCCCCCTGGGCAAATCTCACCCTATCTACGTCAAAGACAACTCACATGCTCTTTGTCCCCCCCCATGACTTCCGTTTTCCAGGCCCCCAAATTGGAGAAGCAGCACCTCATATTTTGCTTTACACCCCAGCAGTATGAACATTGACTTCTCCAATTTCAGGTGGTCCTTGCTTTCTCCCTCCTTCCCCTCCCCTTCCCAGAATCGCCCACATCCTACTGTCTCCGCCTCTTCCTTTCTTCTTCCCCCCCCCCCGCACCCCTACATGTCTGAGGAAGGGTCTCGACCCTATACGTCACCTATTCCTTCGCTCCATAGATGCTGCCTCACCCGCTGAGGTTCTCCAGCATTTTTGTATACCTTCGATTTTTCCAGCATCTGCAGTTCTTTCTTAAACACCAAACTATCTCAAACAGTCTCATGGCCATCCCTGACTGATAAGAAGTTGAAATGGCCACATACCAACTGGAAAACGACAGGACACTGGGAGCAAACAGTATTCCAACTGAGTTTTTAAGGCTGGGAAAGAAGCCTCAGTCACAAATGAACAATCTCCGAGTCTCACATCTGCATTGTGGATGCCATGCCAGGGTAATTGTGACCATCTTCAAGAAAGGATCCAACTGTAGAGACTACAGAGAGTCTTCCCGCAGTCTTCCACAGGGAGAGAAAACTCCAAGGTTTTCCTCAATGGTCTCCTGCCAGTAGTTGAAGGGCTGCTCTTTGAATCACATTTAAGAGGCTGTTCATCCAGTGGCACAACGTAAATGATTTCCACCGCATTGCAACTTCAAGGGAAATGTATTAACCAATATCAATGGCCTTTTTTAATCTCACAACATTCCGTGATTTCATCATTAAGCTCTTCATGGAGATCCACTCCATCTTGTATCCATTTTGTGATGGTATACAAACCTTGATCTTGTATCACTTCAACTATCAAAACTAATATCACAATGTGTCACATTAATATCCAGTAGCTTTTACTAGATGCCCTGTATCTATTAAAAATTGCAACTATAATAAACACTAATAGAGTCAAGAGAGTTTTATTGTCATGTGTCCCAGATAGGACAATGAAATTTTGCATCACAACTGAATATGTAAACATAATACAGAACAGGAGATAAATGCTCAGTGTGTCTATATACCATAGACCATATATATACACAATAAATAAACAGATAAAGTGCAATGGTAACATAGAAACATGGAAAATAGATGCAGGAGGAGGCCATTTGGCCCTTCGAGCCAGCACCGCCATTAATTGTGATCATGGCTGATCGTCTGCTATCAATAACCCGTGCCTGCCTTCTCCCTATATCCCTTGATTCCACTAGCCCCTGGAGCTTTATCCAACTCTCTCTTAAATCCATCCAGTGATTTGGCCTCCACTGCCCTCTGTGGCAGGGAATTTCATAAATCCACAACTCTCTGGGTAAAAAAGTTTTTTCTCACCTCAGTCTTAAATGACCTCCCCTTTATTCTAAGAATAGAGGTAATAATAGACTGTTATTGTTCAGAGTCTGTTTGATGTTGTGTTTAATAACCTGATGGCTGTGGGGAAGAGGCTGTTGCTGAACCTGGATGTTCCAGTTTACAAGCTCCTGTACCTTCTTCCCAATGGCAACGATGGCCAGGATGGCGTAGGCCTTTGATGATATTGGCAGCCTTTTTGAGGCAGTGACTGCGCTAGATCCCTTCGATGGTGCAGAGGTCAGAGCCGATGATGGACTGGGCAGTAGTTACAACATTCTGCATTTTTTTCATGGATATTTCCACAATGTGAATTGCATATTATGCAATTGATGAATTAAAGAACACTATTTGTATTATCTTGGCTGATTTAGTTATAATACAATCTTGAATGAGAACTAGCCCCACAATAGTCAGACACCATTGTCTCTTTGGAACATGCGATGCTACTTTCACCACGCAAGGCTACTTAAAAAATACTTTGAAAATTGACAAGCAGTTGCTTCTATTAATACTGGTGCAACAATAATCTACTGAACAATCACATTTTGGTTAACCAGAAAATAAACTTACAGCTGTTAAAAAACCACCATTGTTTTTGAAAATCATGGGGGAAAAAACCGTTGTTACTGTGAGTCTGAAACTGTCCTGCATCTTCATCAGTTAGTTAGTTTGGCTTATTGTCACATTTACCGAGGTACAATGAAAATCTTTTTGTTGCGTGTTATCCAGTCAGAGGAAATACTATACATGATTACAATTGGGCTGTCCACAGTGCACAGTCACAGAATAAAGGGAATAACGTACAGTGCAATATAGTGTGGCGGTCCCTGGGGGGTAGGCCACTCCTTGGATCATCCCCCTCGCTGATTGAGGGACAGGGGCGTTGGTCTGCCGCGGGGTTAGCTGTGGTCACTCCCTTGAGCTAGAGATAAGGGTGTCGGTGTGTGTGTACTCGAGCTGCAACAATACAAAAGCTTCTTTTGAATCCGCCTGGCTTCCGGTCTTTTCCTGACCTTGACCAGGCCACTACACTGGTGACCCCGCGTCGTTCATCACGCATCATGTAGGAGAATAACGCTGTTGCACTGAAGCTCCCAACTCTGTGGACCGAAGAACCCGAAACCTGGTTCCAGCAGGGAGAGGCACAGTTTGCTGTGAGAGGTATCACGCAGGATGAGACGAAGTATTATTACGTGGTTGGCTCGCTTGACCAACTAACTGCGAGGCAAGTTAAGTCTTTCCTCAGGGCCCCCCCGGTAACAAACAAATATACTGGCCTTAAAGAATTTCTCATCAGGAGGTTTGGCCTGGGTGACGCTGAGCGGGCAGCTCGCATTTTCAGAATGGACGGTCTGGGCGACCGTCGGCTGTCGGCCCTCCTGGAAGACATGCTCACCCTGATGGGGGACCATGAGCCGGGCTTTCTGTTTAAATATGCCTACCTGCAGCAGCTGCCTCCCGACATTCGCATGCAGCTCGCCAGGGATCCGTTTACCGACATGCAGGCGCTGGGTGAACAAGCCGACGAGCTGTGGAATTCTTACCATCACAACTTGGAAGCAGTGGACGTCCTTCCCGAGGCGTTTGGAGGCTCAGAGCAGGTCGGGACCGTTATCCACCGCGTCTTCACTGCTCCTAGTCGGCCCCCGCGGCAAAATCCGGCGGCCATTGCGCATTCCACAGTAGGCACGTCCTTCCAGCACGGCCAGCCTGCAGTTCAAACCAATGCCAGCAGAGGTCGCTGGCGTTCAAACCAGCCAAATTGCTGCCGCCGACCTCCACCTGCCTACCGATGACGCCCAGCCCCGCTGCCTGCCTGGTAACTCTGTTTATCTCCCCCACACCGATTCCACCGCCCATCACCAGCACAACGCGACTGCCGAACCTCGCCGTCCCCCGGGACCACCTAACTCCATCGCTGCACCGGGCCCATCCAGCATCGCCGGTAAAAAAAAAAAACAGTCTGAAGAAGGGTCTCGAACCGAAACGTCGCCTATCTCCTTCGCTCCTTAGATGCTGCAGCACCCGCTGAGTTTCTCCAGCTTTTTGTGTACCCTCGATTCTCCAGCATCTGCAGTTCCTTCTTTAACAAATTGGCTTGCAGTTTCACCAGACGCCAGCAGGGGCCGCTGGCGCTCAAACCAGCCTAATTCGCCTGCAGTTCAACCAGACGCCAGCAAAGTTGGTTGGTGTTATTATCATCGCCGCTGGGGAGCTGCAGCCCGGCTTTGTCGCCCACCCTGTTCGTTCTCGGGAAACTAAAGGGCTGGTCGTCAGTGATTCCTTCGGCGGCCAGCACGATTCATCGCGTTTTCGCTTGGGATCGCCGCAGTGGGGGACGTCTCATCGTCGACACTGGTGCGGAAGTGAATGTTCTCCCTCCCTCCATCGCCGACATCCGTGTGGGCAAACAAGACCCCCTCCTCACCGCGGCGAACAGGGGTGCTATTCGCACCTACGGGTTTCGCACCATCCCCCTCAACTTTGGCCGCAACTCGTTTTCGTGGAGGTTCGTCATTGCAGACGTTTCCCAGCAGCTGCTGGGCACCGACTTCCTTCAAGCCCATTCACTGCTCGTGGATGTCAAGCGGCGGCGCCTGATGCACTCTGTCACGCTGGAGCCGGTCTTCCTCCCTACTGGTGATCTTGTAGTACGCACTGATGGCCCCCTGTCATCCGTGAATGCGACTTTCGCGCGCATCCTGGCAGATTTTCCCGGCATTCTCGAACCCCACTTCCACTCCTCCACCCCGAAGCACGGGGTGGAGCACCATATCCCCACTACTGGCCCGCCTGTGCACGCCCGGGCACGTCGTCTCACGCCAGACAAGCTCCGTTTAGCTCGGGAGGAGTTCCGCCAGATGGAGGCGATGGGCACCGTGCGTCCATCCGATAGCCCATGGGCCTCACCGCTCCACATGGTCCCTAAGAAGAGCGGGGGCTGGCGCGGGTGTGGGGATTACCGTCGCCTGAATGATGCGACCGTCGCTGACAGATATCCGGTCCCGCACATTCAGGACTTCAATGCCCATCTGGCTGGAGCATCCGTATTTTCCAAGGTGGACCTCGTGCGAGGGTACAATCAAATTCCGGTCCGCCCAGACGATATCCCGAAAACGGCCATTATTACACCATTCGGTCTATTCGAATTTGTGCGGATGCCGTTTGGATTGAAGAACGCCGCGCAGGCCTTTCAGCGGCTTATGGACTGCGTGTGCCGCGGATTGGACTTTGTTTTTGTGTACCTGGACGACATACTCGTGGCCAGTCGCTCGCGGCAGGAGCATTGCACCCACCTCCGTCAACTGTGTCAGCGCCTCAGCGATTTCGGTTTGGCCATTAACGCATCCAAGTGCTGTTTCGGTGTGACGGCTATCGACTTCCTCGGCCACCGCGTGACTCAACAAGGGGTGGTGCCGCTGCCGACCAGGGTGGATGCTATCCGCAGGTTCCCCCGTCCGACCACAGTTAGGGGCCTGCAGGAATTTGTGGGGATGGTCACTTTCTATCACCGCTTCCTGTCGTCAGCGGCTGCAGGCATGCGTCCGCCTTTCAACCTGATTGCTGGTCATCGCAGGGAGGTTGAGTGGTCCGTGGAAGCAACAGCAGCATTTGAGAGGGCTAAGCAGGCACTGGCCGAGGCCACAATGCTCGTCCACCCACGAGAGGACGCCACGACCGCCTCGACGGTGGATGCTTCTGAGGTTGCGGTTGGGGCAGCGTTAGAGCAGCTCGTTGAGGGTTGCTGGCGGCCACTTGCCTTCTTCAGCAGGCATCTCAGTGGTCCTCAGCAACGTTACAGCGCATCGACCGTGAGCTCCTTGCCCTGTATCTCGCCGTACGTCATTTCCGCTATTTTCTGGAGGGGAGACCATTTACTGCATTCACGGACCACAAGCCACTAACCTTCGCATTCGCCAAGGTATCAGACCCGTGGTCTGCCCGGCAGCAGAGGCAGTTGGCGTATGTGTCCGAGTACACCACCTCCATCCGGTTCGTTGAGGGCAAATTTAACAGGGTGGCCGATGCCTTATCGCGACCTGCAGTCCATGCGGTTCTCCAAGTCGGTGAGGGGATCGACTATTCCGCCCTGGCAGCCGCTCAGCTTGTCGACGAGGAGATGGCCGCCTATCGCACGGCAGTTTCGGGCCTCCAGTTGGAGGACGTTGTCTGTGGTCCTGGGGGAGTCACGCTGCTGTGCGATGTCTCCTCTGGAGTTCCGCGACCCATCGTTCCCATCGCCGGGCGGCGCAGGGTGTTTGAGGTGCTCCATGGACTTGCGCATCCCTCCATCAGGGCGACAACAGCCCTGGTAGCCTCCCGCTTCATCTGGCACGGGCTGCGGAAGGAGGTTGGACATTGGACGCGCACTTGCATCCCGTGCCAGACCGCCAAGGTGCAACGCCACGTGCACGCGCCATTGCAGGAATTCCCCATTCCGCATAAACGTTTTGACCACATTCACGTGGACATCGTGGGACCGCTGCCGTCATCCCAGGGCATGATGTACCTATTCACCGGTGTGGACCGCTTCACGCGGTGGCCTGAAGCCATTCCGCTACAGAATTCCACAACAACCACCTGTGCTCGGGCTTTGGTGGCACACTGGATCGCCCGGTTCGGTGTTCCACTGGACATGACTTCCGACCGGGGGCCTCAGTTCACGTCAGAGCTGTGGTCGGCCATGGCACGCCTCCTGGGTGTTCGTCTGCACCACACGACAGCGTACCACCCGCAGTCGAACGGCCTAGTGGAGCGGTTTCACCGACAGCTTAAGGGTGCCCTAAGGGCGCGGCTCACTGACCCAGACTGGGTAGACGCTCTACCGTGGGTTTTGCTGGGGATACGCACCGCACCCAAGGAAGACTTGGCCTCCTCCTCTGCCGAGTTGGTGTATGGGTCTCCGTTAACGGTGCCTGGGGAATTCATCCCGCCGGCACATGGCCAGGTGGAGCAGCCTTCGGACGCTCTGCAACATCTTCGGCAGACGGTGGGCAAGCTGGCGCCGGTGCCCATTTCTCGTCATGGTTCCTTCCGTCCGCACGTTCCCTCTGCTCTGGAGGACTGCCAGTTTGTTTTTCTGCGCAGGGATGCACATCGGACACCTCTACAGTGGCCGTACAAAGGTCCATTCCGTGTCCTGGAACAGGGCTCGTCGACGTTCGTCCTGGACATGGGGGGTCGGCGTGAGACTGTTTCAATTGCGCGGTTGAAGCCGGCACATATTGATATCGATCAGCCGGCGCTGGTAACGCTGCCCCGTAAGCGAGGGCGGCCTCTGTCTAGGGTACCTCCTGCTCTGACTACTTCATCCCCAGCACTTATTGATCAGGCGCCTGTTCCGGGCCCGAGCGTTGTGCGCACCCGGGCTGGCCGCCGTGTACGCCCTCCTGTCCGTTTCGTACCTCGGGTACTTGGGGGGGTCCTGTGGCGGTCCCTGGGGGGTAGGCCACTCCTTGGATCATCCCCCTCGCTGATTGAGGGACAGGGGTGTTGGTCTGCCACGGGGTTAGCTGTGGTCACTCCCTTGAGCTAGAGATAAGAGTGTCGGTTTGTGTGTACTCGAGCTGCAACAATAAAAAAGCTTCTTTTGAATTCGCCTGGCATCCGGTCTTTTCCTGACCTTGACCAGGCCGCTACAATAGTCCAATTAAAGGTGGTCCATGGGTCTCCAATGAGGTAGATGTTAGCTCAGGGAAGATACCTAACCCCCTATTCTTCATTGCCAGAATTGTTGATAATATGTGATTTTATACAATGTGAAGTTTCACAAGAATGCAACTACTTCATTGCTGCAGAATTAGCTGATGATACTTTGAATTTTGACAATGTTGTAATATTCCTACAGTGATTCATTGATAATATTAATCAATAAGGATTATTCTTATCTGGTAAACCTTATATCTATACACCTGTCCATATTTACCCATATATTTAAATAAAAAACTGTATGGAGGTGTTTATTATACAACAAGAAGTTATATCTCATTTTCACTGGAGGTAACATTTATCATTACCATGCCAAGGGATCAGTTTCCTTTTATGCAGCCTAACCAATTTTAATTTCTATTCTGAAAATGTTAATCAAGTGACATCATGACAGATAGCCGGTTTGTTCCACCAATTCACAAACAAAGCTGTACAGATAGCAATTATCCATTCTTGTCATCACACTTTGGTGTCAACTTTTATCAATTATAAATATTTAGCCTTCAGTTTCCTTTGCATTTAAACCTGAGCACAAATGTAATCAGGCACAAACCAACAAGGCAAACACAATCCAAGATTTACTGTTCCAGGTGCACACTTAATGTGAAATTAGTTAAAATGCTTGATATAAGACACGGATAAATGTGTTCGGGATTGACATGCACCCTGATTAGTTTATGTTGATTTGATTGTACTCTGATTGAACTGGATGTTATTTTGATGCAACTTGATGTTGAAGAAAAGGCATACATTTAGGATAAACATATGGTCTTCTACACCCTCTCAGCAACTGTGGGCAATCCCACCTCCCTCCGTCACAGGGGCAAACCCACTGCCGGTCACAGGCAAGCCCACTGTCACAGGGGCACAGGGGTAAATTCACTGCCCTCAGTCACAGCGCAAGCCCACTGCCCTGAGGCACGGGACAAGCCCACTGCCTCAGTCACAGGCAGTTAAAAACTGACCATTAGCCAGTGCCATGATTCACAGTGCCTTTACTGTCTATTAACAATTGCATTCAAGTCTCAACTCCTTTCTCAAATAAAACCAAACTTACATGGCAGTGTGACACTCGGAGCTGATAGTCGGTTGCACATTCGAGGCAAAGGAAAAGACAAAAGAAGAAAGCCTGAATAATAACAACATCTATATAACTAACAGTCTCATCTTGACCACTTCCTGAATGCACTGTATATTGATTTTAGAAAAACGCTACCATATATCGCTATGATTTTTGGCCATCTTCATCACAGTTCTCCTCCGCTGAGGCAGCCCTGAGGAATTTTGCGATCGATGAAAAATTGAATTTGGTGGCCTGCACTCTGCTAGAAATGCTATGAAATTGAATTTGATGGCCTGCACTCTGCTTGAAATGCTATGAAATTGAATTTGGTGGCCCTCACTCTGTTTGAAATGGCATTAAATTGAATTTGGTGGCCTGCACTCTGCTTGAAATGCTATGAAATTGAATTTGGTGGCCTGCACTCTGCTTGAAATGCTATGAAATTGAATTTGGTGGCCTGCACTCTGCTTGAAAAGGAATTTCAAAGAATAGCCATGAGTGAACTGCCAGCCCACCAGCCCAGAGTGATTGATCTGCCAGCCCACCAGCCCTGAGCAACTGAGCTGCCAGCCCAACTGCCCTGAGTCACTGAGCTGCCAGCTCACCAGCCCCGAGTGACTGGGCTGCCAGCCCACCAGGCCTCGGTGACTGAGATGTTAGCCCAAGAATCCATTCGGCCCACAATGTCCATATGAGCCCTCTGGAAACCAGCCCCTTCGGCCCATGACCCACACTAGTGCTCCAGATACCCCCCCCCCATTGGCCACCAATATTGGAATTAGTGGAGAGGTGGAATATTGCGTTGGGGGGTCAGCCCTCCCATGTGAACATGGGACCCAATGGGTTCCACTTACTCTAGTCCCACTTAAAGTAAGGAGCACAGTGAATCTTATGTAAGTCTGTGTTTTCACTGGCTTAACTGGAGCTTGCAAAGATTCCTCACCCACAGGTAGTCCAGGATGGGTTGCTGCCTCCCAGATAAGCTGCCTCCAGGACCCACAAACATCTATATGCAATTCTGATTGTTAAACTATAGGAGGGGAGTGATTATGTAGGCAAGGGTGCCGAGGAAATTAACCAGGAAGTTAGTTGCCTGAGATAGAGTGTTTTCAGTTATAAATGGGGTTATGTGTCTGGGATTATGGGGAGAAGGCAAGAGAATGGGGTTGTGAGGTGAAGATAGATCAGCTAAGATTGAATGGTGGAGTAGACTTGATGGGCCAAATGACCTAATTCTACTCCTAGAACATGAACTATGAAGAGAGACTGAACAGGCTACGTTGTTTTTCATTGAGCAGAGGAAGCTGAGAGAGGATACAAAATTCTGATGTGATTTGGTAGGATAAATAGTTGGAATCTTGTTCACCAGAGCAGAAGTGTTTAAAGATAAGCGGGCAAGAGGTTTAGAGGGTATCTGGGAATGATTTTCATCCAGAGGGTTATTACAATTTGGAATACACTGCACGAGTGGATAGTGAAGGCAGAGGCTTTTGAAGGATCACTCAAACCACCAAGGCATTGGAGGCTAAGGATCAAATTCTAGTAAAAATGGATTAGTATGGATGGCCACTTAGTTGGCATGGATATGGTGGGTTGAAGGGCTTATTTCTGTGCTGTATGACTTGTAACATTAAAAACTAACTTATATATATATGCAAAAACTGACATGTGTGGACTCGTTACCAGGCACAGCTTAATTGGAGAACACGCAAGACCTTCAGAAAACCATTTAAATGCATTTACTCACGGATTGCTGGCATGTTAGAGAGTGCCACAAACTGGGGACGGTGCACTAGTCTGATGTCAAAGGTTGCCTTCATAGCAGGTTCATCAAAGCATGGGAAAACAGATCGAGCGTATACCGGTTCCATCTGAGATGCAATGACGGTTCTGAATGAAGAAAAAACAACATGAATTTTGTCTTTTCCTTTAAAGCTAAAAGTATACAAGTAGAAATGATTTATATTCTGGATTATATATCTTCCAGTAGACCATTCGCTGATATTTACAGAGAGCAATCTTGGATATAAACGATGGTTAGAACCCATTAGATGGAGAACCAGAAGACATAAGTTTAAGGTGAGGGGGAAAAGATTTAATAGGAACCTGAGAGGCAATATTTTTACACAAAGAGTGGTGGGTGATGAGCTGCCAGAGGAGGTAGATGAGGCAGGTACTATCACAATGTTTAAGAAACATTTGGATAGGTACATTGATAGGATAGGTTTATAGGGATCTGGGCCAAACGTGGGCAGGTGGGACTAGGGTTTATAGGGATCTGGGCCAAACGTGGACAGGTGGGACTAGGGTTTATAGGGATCTGGGCCAAACGTGGGCAGGTGGGACTAGGGCTTATAGAGATCTGGGCCAAACGTGGGCAGGTGGGACTAGGGTTTATAGGGATCTGGGCCAAACGTGGGCAGGTGGGACTAGGGTGGATCGGCATGTTGGTCAGTGTGGGCAAGGTGAGCCAAAGGGCCTGTTTCCACATTGTATGACTATGATTATTGACCCTGCAAGTTCTATAGAATTCTCAATTTTCCATCAAGTGGAGGACACTTAAGCCTTTCTGTGCATCCTTGTGCATCCATGAAAAATAACATAACGAAAGTAACCAACAACAGAAACACATTAATTTTCCTTTTGCACTCCCGATGCAAGTCATCCCCATCAGTAGTAAAGCTGAAGTTCTGCATGTTTCCCAGATCCAGGCCTCAGGACGAGTTTCCATAGAACGTGATATAATGGAATTTCTGCCCAAATCTAGACTTTTAATGTGATTCGGTGCAGAAATCATCTCAATCCCAAGGCAGGATTCACCAAGTGGTCAATGCTCTTGGATGAACTGAACAAACTAGTTACTCACTGTAAATAAGCAAATCACAAACTCTTAAAGTGTGCAACATCTTTTAATGATAGCACAGGGTATTACATACATCCTCAAGCACTGGCTACATTCTTCTACTGAACTGTACCCAGGAAGGGTAAGACGTTATGATTGTGTTAAAGAAGGAACTGCAGATGCTGGAGAATCGAGGGTTACACAAAAAGCTGGAGAAACTCAGTGGGTGCAGCAGCATCTAAGGAGCGAAGGAGATAGGCGACGTTTTGGGTCGAGACCCTTCTTCAGACTGGTCAGGGATCAGGGAAACGAGAGATATAGACGGTGATGTGGAGAGATAAAGAACAATGAATGAAAGATATGCAAAAAGTATCGATGATAAAGGGAACAAGCCATTGTAAGCTGGTTGTGGTGTGAAAATGAGAAGCTAGTGCGACTGGCGTGGGGGAGGGAGATAGAGATAGAGGGAATGCCCGGACCCGAGGGCTGAGGGAGAGGTGGGAAGGGGAGGAGACAGCAAGAGTTAACAGAATTGAGAAAATTCAATGTTCAAGCCCAAAGGATGCAGACTCCCCAAGCGGAATATGAGGTGCTGTTCCTCCAACTTGCGGTGTTGCTCACTCTGGCCGTGGAGGAGGCCCAGGACCGAGAGGTCGGATACGGAATGGGAGGGGGAGTTGAAATGCTGAGCCACCGGGAGATCGGGTTGGTTTTTGCGGACCGAGCGGAGGTGTTCGGCGAAACGATCGCCAATCCTCCGCTTGGTCTCACCGATATAGATCATCTGGCATCTGGAGCAGCGGATGCAGTAGATGAGGTTGGAGGAGGTGCAGGTGAACCTCTGTCGGACCTGGAAGGACTGCTTGGGTCCCTGAAAGGAGTGGAGGGGGGAGGTGAAGGGACAAGTGTTGCATTTCTTGCGGTTGCAAGGGGAAGGGGTAGAGCGGGAGGGGAGGGAAGAATTTCAAGGGAGTTGTGGAGGGAGCGGTCTTTGCGGAAGGCAGACGGGGGGAGATGGGAAGATGTGGCGGGTGGAGAGGTCATGTTGGAGGTGGCGAAACTGGCGGAGGACTATGTGTTGTATTTGCCGGCTGGTGGGGTGAAAGGTGAGGACCAGGGGGACTCTGCCCTGTTTGCGAGTGGGGGAATTGAGAGAGAGGGCAGTGTTGCGGGGTATGGAGGAGACCCTGGTGCAAGCCTCATCAATAGTGGGGGAGGGGAATCCCCGTTCTCTGAAGAATGAGGCCATTTGTGATGACCTGGTGTGGAACACCTCATCCTGGGAGCAGATGCGGCGTAGACGGAGGAATTGGGAATAGGGGATGGAGTCCTTACAGGAAGCAGGGTGGGAGGAAGAGTAGTCCAGGTAGCTGTGGGAGTCAGTTGGTTTGTAGTGGATGTCGGTCAGGAGTGTATCACCTGCAATAGAGATGGTGAGGTCAAGGAATGGTAGGGAAATGTCGGATATGGTCCAAGTGTATTTGAGTGCCGGATGGAAGTTGGTGGTGAAATGAATTAAGTCAGTCAGTTGTGTGTGGGTGCAGGAGGTGACACCAAAGCAGTCGTCGATGTAACGGAGGTAGAGGTCGGGATGGGGCCCTGGTACGCCGAGAACAAGGATTGTTCGACGTACCCAACAAAGAGGCAAGCGTAGCTGGGGCCCATGCGTGTGCCCATAGCTACGCCTTGTGTTTGTAGGAAATGGGAGGAATCAAAAGAGATTCTCTTTTGATTCCTCCCATTTCCTCCAAACACATGAGCGTGTACGGATGTCTCCCCCTTCCCCCGAAAGAGCAGAAGAAACAGGAGGACACGAGGCAGCTGGGGAACCAGGGAATGTCGGTGGGGTGGGAGAAGCAGGAGAGTGAGAACCGCGACCGGCAACAGGGGACCCCGCGCAGAGGGGAACCGGGCGCTCGATATGGGATCGAGGCATGCAGGGAACACTGGCTGGGACGGCAGCCGGCTGCTGGTATGAGAGTGGCGGGGCATAGGGCCCCGGGGGCTGCGGCTTTGGCTCATTAACCGCAAGCAGGTGTTGTCGGCTTCTTCGGTAGATGGTACCCTCATAGTCGACCAGATACGAATGAGGTGAGTCGGCCACCCCAACCACGGTAGCCAGACGGGAGTGACCACCGGCGGTCTGCAATAGTAAAAGTCAGGGAGGACGGGACTACAACTTTATGTCCCTTGATGGTGACGTCATTCTGGAGCACCAGTTCATCGCGGACCAGGAAGAAAGGCTGTGTTTCAGACGGCGCAGCTGATCGCTTTGTTGGCCACCCTGCTTTAATCACAGAGTCAAGCCGCTGCAAAACTGGATCAGCAGCGGTGTGCTCGGCCAAAAGCTGTAACTGTTTGGTGGGAATAAAGTTAACGCCCAGTACCAGCAAGCCCTCTGTTTCGTAGGGGTGGCGAGCACAGGAGGTCAGCGGGGCGCGCGACAGGGTGTCCGCAATGTGCATCTCGGTGCCCTTCTTGTAGATGATGTTGAAATCGAAACGCTGGAGCTGCAGCATCATACGCTGCAGCCTGGCAGGGGCAGCGTGAATCGGCTTGTTCAGGATTGTCACCAGTGGCTGGTGGTCGGTTTCGACCGAAAATCTGCTGCCGAACAGGAAGTCTCTGAACTTGGAGCAGGCGAACACCACAGCGAGAAGCTCCTTCTCGATCTGAGCGTACCGCTGCTCGGTGTCCGTCATGGTGCGGGAGGCATAGGAGACAGGATGTAACGATCCATCGACAGACTGAAGGCAAGCCGCACCCAGACCGAACTTGGAAGCGTCACAGGTGACGGTGATGGGGCGACTCACGTCGAAGAACCGCAACGTCGGAGTGTTAATCAGTTTCGACTTGAGGCAGTCAAAGGCCTGCTGGTGATGTCCAGACCCAGGCGATATCCTTTTTTGTCAGCTGCCGCAGGGGTGCACTCAGCTCACTGAGGTTTGGTACAAACTTCCCAAGGTAGTTCACCATGCCCAAGAATCGTTGTAGACCTGGCACATCGGTGGGGGCTGCCATCTCGGAGATGGCAGCTGCCTTCAAGGGGTCGGGCTTTAGTCCGTTAGAGGTGAAAACATGTCCAACATACGTGACCTCTGAGACACGAAACCGGCACTTCTTGGGATTCAGCTTCAGGTTGGCCTTCCGCACCCGATCCAGGACGTGGCAGAGGTTCAGGTCGTGCTCGGCAATGTCCTTCCCATAAACCAGGATATTATCCACGATGATGGCACATGGCAGGTCCGAGAATATCTGCTCCATCGTTCGCTGGAACACCTCGCTAGCGCAATTGATACCGAAAGGCATTTGCAGGAACTTGAATCTGCCAAACGGTGTAGCGAACGTCATCAGGTCAGAAGACGCTTTGTCCAACGGGATCTGCCAAAACGAATTCTTAGCGTTTAGGACCGAAAAGATGGTGGCTTGCCCTACCTGAGCCGCCACGTCCTCAACAGACCGCATGGGGTAGTGTGGTCGCCTGATGGCAAGGTTTAAGTCCTTCAGGTTGATACACACACGTATTTCATTCTTGTCTTTCTTTATCGGGGCAACCATGGTGGGGACCCAATCGGTGGGCTTGCTAACCGCTTCTAGCACCCCCTTTTCGACCATGTTGTTAAGCATCGCCTCGACCCCGTCTTTCATGGCGTGAGACACCCTGTGAGGTGTGCGAACCATAGGTTGTATATTTGGGTCAATGGAAATATGGTATGTCAGTGGTAACTTTCCCAGGTTATCATTGAACAGGTCCTGGTATTCTGCAACCGGGTTAAACGACAGTTGCACTTTGTGGACCGTGCGGTCGAAGGACACCAGACCAAGATCTTGGCACGCACGGTTGCCCAGCAGGGTTACACAGTCAGAGTTCAAAACATAGAAAACCAGGTTTCTCGTGGCCTTTTGCAGCACGCAAATTAAGGTGGCTCTCCCCGCAGGCCTTAGAATTTCTCCACCATAGGCGTGCAGGGTAGCATTGTCAGCAACCAGGGGCTCATTATTCCTTATCTTGTTGAAAAGATTTATTGACAAAGCGTTGACCTTCGCACCTGTGTCTAACTTTGCAAGGAAGGTTACATCATTGACAGTCACAGATACGGAGGGATCAGAATGTCGGCCGGGTGCCTGGAGGAGGGTGAACACATTCGAATCCTCGGGAGGATTAATTGGATCTGCATCATAGGATTCAGCTATGTTGGGCTGTGAGTCGTAACAGACATCAGATTGTCTCAGCATGTTTAGACTGGGTCTGGAAATCTGTACCTGTCTCCCACGAGAATGGAATGAACGACAGGCGACAGAGAAGTGATTCAGTTTTTTACAAAAGTTACAGGCCTTGCCATACGCGGGGCACGTCGACAGTCTGTGGTGCATGTAGTTACAGTTTGGGCACCTTTTTGGGGGCACTTCACCAGGACCTGGTTTGGCACGCGGCAGAAAAGCATTGTTTTCCATCCGAGGCTGTGGTCTCCTAAACCCAGCCAGGTTGACAGATTTATTGCCCGAGTCCCGGTGGTCATCTGGCAATACAATGACCTCGGACAATCTGCAGGCATGCATGGCTTTTTCCAACGTTAGATCCGGATCCCTTAGAAGCTCACATCGCAGCTTCTGGTCACGCATGCCAGTTACTAAAATGTCTCTAGTGAGCTGGTCTGTCATGTCACCAAAACGGCACCGCTGGGCGAGATAACGCAAATCAGCAATAAAACATTCAACAGGTTCATCCGGCAACTGTTTCCTTGTAAGGAACCGTGCCCTCTCTAGAATGCGGTTCGAGGGCAGGTCACAAATCTCCCTGAACTTACGTAGCAGGCAAGCGGGGTCACTGGCAGATTCTGCAGGAGTAGTCACCACGTTGTTGTCATCCAGGACCGCTGGAGCGTAGGTGAAAGTTCTGGCTCTCTTCATGGCATCGGGTCCGACAAGGTTGAGTAGGAGGGAAGCTTTAAGAGAGTCAGGATCAGCGCGGTGTGCGACATTGACAAAGTGTGTGAAATCAAATTCAAACGTGGCCCAGCGCTCAGAGACGTCAGCATCAAAGACAAGCTGCGCGGGCTTTCTGCAAGAGGACGCCATGGTCGGCGAGATTAAGCACAAAAAGGCACAAATCAAAAAAAAGAAATAAAACCCGATAGACAGGAGACGCAAGTGTCTTCCAGCTTTGACACCATGTAAATAGGCAATTCACAAACTCTTAAAGTGTGCAACATCTTTTAATGATAGCACAGGGTATTACATACATCCTCAAGCACTGGCTACATTCTTCTACTGAACTGTACCCAGGAAGGGGAAGGCGTTATAATTGATGTTAACTAGGCGGGGTTAATGGTACTGAGGTAACTATGTTATTGGTTGCATATATAAACCATCTACACTCACTATCAACAACTCTTCCGTTCGAGGCTAGGATGCTGTCTTCTTCACAAACTAGCACAGGCTGAATATATTTTAGGTTAGTTTAGCGATGCAGTGTGGATGCAGGCCCTTCGGCCAACTGAGTCCACATTGACCAGCGATCACCCATACACTAGTTCTATCCTACACACTAGGGACAATTTACAGAAGCCAATTAACCTACACACCTGCACGTCTTTGGAATGTAGGAAGAAATCGGAGCACAGGAGAAAACCCACACGGTCACAGGAAGAATGTGCAAGCTACATACAGACAGCGTCCGTAGTCAGGATCAAACCCGGATCCTTAGCACTGTAAGGAAGCAACACTACCGCTGCACCACTTTGCCGCCCCACCAGGCTGCGTTTTCCAACCTGGCTTACACTCGACAGAGAATGAAGGAGTGAAGATGTTATGATAAACCACTTTGGCAAAAGAGCACCTCACCAGCTGTGCAGATTTAGGAGTCGATGCCCATCAGCACTGCATGCATCACATTTCAACTGACTGGCCTAGATGTTCTTGTGCACTAACTCCAATTAAACATTTGCTATTGTGCAATTGTAAGTTGTTTAAAACAGAGCAGAGCACTCTGGTGCAAATCTCTGTCATGTGCCCCCTCCAGGTAACTTGACTCCTGACTTTTTGGCAGAATTTCTGTTTGACATCACACCCTTTCCATTGTAAAACTCTCCTAAATAATGCGAACAATATTTCCACACATAAATTTAATCAGCAATGAAAGATAACAGTTCTTTCTTGCAGAGCAGCCAACTTTTACTCGCCTTAATTCCCATGGCCTGAGCAAAACACAACATGCTGGACAAACTCAGCACTGAACATTCCCTCCACAGATGCTGCCTAACTTGCTGAATTCCTCCAGCACTTTCTGCTTTGCTCATAACTTCAGCAATTCCTTGCATCTCCCATGAACCTCTGCTCACTTAAAGGGTCCCAACCCGAAATGTTGCCTATCCATGTTCTCCAGAGATGCTGCTTGACCTGCTGAGTTACTCAAGCACTTTATATCCTTTTACATAAACCAACATCAACAGTTCTTTGTTGCTATCTAAATTGCTTCCTTTGATCTTACCAACAGAATACAACCTCACACGTACCTCGAATGTGAAGGTCAAAGTCATGGTCAATTTTAGTTTTCTCGTCTCAGGCTGCTGCTGCAGATGCTGCCATGTCACATTTTTACCTTTTGTTGCTGCATTAAGGAAGTCATAAACATTCCACATATGCTAGGAGTCCAGTGGAGCAGTCAGCAAGGGCACAGTGACTTTCTGCCATGCAATTGCCTCCAAAACGTATCAATTCGCAGAATCCACACATACCCATACAGGAAGTTCTCTGGCAATACCAACCAGTCTGGGGTTGGCCATTGTCTCATTGGGGCTGATGGTCAACTTCCATATAGAAGATTCCACCTTTAAACACTGTTCTTCACCAGCAGATCCTAGTGCCTCTGATCCTTTGGGAGTACCGCCTATTACTACTGAGTTAGTTCACTCATTAGCGAAGCTGGAAGAGGGTTGCTTGCATTGTGGCATGTCCCTTTAAAATATGGTTCAGGCTTATGGATATAACATTATAAACGTTTAAATGTTGGTTTCTAACATAATATGTGTTTGTCAATTTATTGTTTACCTCTAATAAAAATATATTTTAAAAAAAAATTAAAAATGTTGGTTGATACAAATACAGTTATAAAAGTTGAATAATCCATTGCATAAATATATTAACTACACCTTAATGGTATATCATAGTAATGGCAAAGATATTATGGTCAGGGAAGAGATCATACAAGGAAAAGAATAGAGGATAGAAGAATGATGCATTATTCTATAATGGCTACAAAATCATTAATCTCAGTATAATGTTACAACTTAGTTAGACTGAAGAAGAAACAGAAAGAGTCAAACCATATAACCCCAACAACATTCAGAATATTTGGCTTATTTCACACAACCTGGGTGCATTTTTTCCAACTGCAGGCAGGAGCTAAGGAGAAAAAGCTGGCTGAAGGATAGTGCTAAGAACATCAGGGGCAGGCTGCAACCTATTGTGAATGCCTACATGATTTAGACATGGGCGGAGCTGATGCATTCTGCCTCTGAGAAACATCTGTTGGCCATATTCAGGATTATCAAAATGGGAGTTATAAAGCTATTTTACTCAGTCCCTTGAAGCTGCTCTTGCAGCCCAGATTGCTGGTATCGTTTGCATGAAAAGATCAATAAACATTACAAAAGACTCAATGCAACGAGGAAGTCATCTCTCACTGAATTACATTATTTTAACAACATCTCTTACATGAAGACCCTCTCAATGAATGCCTGCTTCTCGCTTGTGACATCCAGATCACTTGGATTGTTTTCTCTGCAGCATCAGACTGCGGGGAAACCTGACAGAAGTTACATCCAATAATGAGAGGCATAGATAGAGTAGACAGTCAGAATTTTTATCACAGGGTGGAAATGTCAAAGACCAGAGGACAGAGCTTTAAGCTATGGGTGGGAAGTTTGAAGGAGATGTGCAGGGCAAGATTTTTGTTTTACAATTAAATGAGTGGTGGGTGCTTGGAACATGCTGCCAGGCCTGGCAGTGGAAGCAGATATGATGGCGGCATTTAAGAGGGTTTTAGATTGGCACTGAAGTATATATTAATACTAGACTAAGTGGGATCCGTTGGTCCCCCAACGCAATATTCCACCTCTCCACCAATTCCAATGTTGGTGACCAGTGGGGGGGCTTTCTGGAGTGCTTGTTTGGGTTCTTGGGGTGGCAGCTCAGTCCCTCAAGCCTGTTGTGCTGGCAGCTCACTCACGGCTGATGGGCTGGCTGTTGACTCATGGCTATTCGTTGAAATTCCATTTCAAGCAGGGTGCAAGGCCACCAGATTCAAGTGCAGCTTCTTACCACTTTGAGTAAGGTGCAAGGCCACCAAATTCAAGTGCAGTTTCCTACCACTTCAAGCAGGGTGCAAGGCCACCGAATTCAAGTGCAGTTTCCTACCACTTCAAGCAGGGTGCAAGGCCACCAAATTCAAGTGCAGTTTCATACCAATTCAAGCAGGGTGCAAGGCCAACAAATTCAAGTGCAGTTTCAGACAACTTCAAGCAGGATCCTAGGCTACCAAATTCAAGTGCAGTTTCATACCACTTCAAGCCTGGGTGCAAGGCCACCACATTCAAATGCAGTTTCATACCACTTCAAGCAGGGTGAAAGCACCATAAAACCACACAAAACACCAAACTCACAGTTCAGTAGACATTCAGTGTGTTCAGTTGATTCACAGCTCAGATAGAGTCATGCCCTCTCCCTCCCCATCATGCAGAGACTGAGCCACACCAACACTGCCGGGTTTTGTAACCCCTCCCTCCCACGGGAAAAGGTGTGGCCTTTATGGCGTGATTGACAGGAGAGAGATTCTCAACATTTTTTAAACACTAATAACACTTTCTATTTTTAATTGTTGGGAAGAATCCTCTGCACTTGCTGAGCGGAGGTAGACTGAGCAAGACGGCCAAAAATCACAGCCGTAAGTGGTAGCATTTTATTTAAAATCCATATATAGTGCAAACAGGAAGTAACCCAAAGCAGCAACCAAACCACCATTTGCAGTAACAGTAAGTAGCCATTAGTTTATTTTTACTTCAACCCAAAACCCAATCCACCATTTGCTGCCTTTTACTTCAACCCAAAGCACCCAACCACCAATACCAGTATAGAGCCTTTATAGTTGAACCCAAAGCACCATTTGCAGTATGTAGTGCCTTTTTAATTCAACCCAAAGCACCCAAACCACCATTTACAGTTGTGCCTTTTACCTTCAACCCAAAGCACCCAAACCACCATTTGCAGGCAGTGCTTTTTTTCTTCAAACCAAACCCCCCAAACAACCATTTGCAGGCAGTTCCTTTTTACTTCAAACCAACCATATTTTCATTTTCAAACCACATTAAGGGCACTCACAGTTGAGTAGATATGTATTCAGTGCTCAGAGAGACGTGACCGCTCTGGCTTCCTCCATCTTGCAGAGACTGAGTGAGGCACACCACTTCCGGGTATTATAGTCCCTGACTCCTCCCACCAGCAGGGGCAGCAGAGAAAATGGCAAAATTATAAAAACATTAATATCTCTCTGATTTTTCATAGATCGGACCAGGAAGGCAGAGGGGGGGCTCTGAGCGAGGTGGCCAAAAATGACGGCCGCAGGTGGCAGTGTTCTCTCGGATATCACAGCACAGCGAGCCAAAAGCGGTCAAGATCAGACTTTTAGTAATGTAGATTTAGTAATATAGATATCATATATTTATATATAAATGCAAGGAATGGAAGGACATGGATCACATGAAGGCAGAAGGCATTAGTTAAACAGCATCATGTTCAACATGGTTATTGTGAGGCAAAGGGTCTGTTCCTGTGGTGTACTGTTCCCGTTCACACTCCACACAATGGAGCGCTAAACATTGTACTGAAACAGGTTGTGCCGGTATCAACTTATACTCACTCTACAGAGGGGAGAAATTAATATGCCAGTCATTACTGCCTTCTCAATTACAAGCTCAAGTGTTAATATTTGTTCTGAAGGTACCTACACATTCTTTGCCAGTATGCATGCAGAATTATGTGAATACCACAAATGGCAAGTCCTTGCTTCAATAGACAATAGACAATACACAATAGGTGCTGCAATAGGCCATTCAATGTGATCATGGCTGATCATCCCCACTCAGTACCTCATTCCTACCTTCTCCCCATATCCCCTGACTCCACTACCTTTAAGAGCCCTATCTAGCTCTCTCTTGAAAGTATCCAGAGAACCAGCCTCCACCGCCCTCCGAGGCAGAGAATTCCATGACTCACAACTCTCTGTGAGAAAAAGTGTTTCCGCGTCTCCGTTTTAAATGGCTTTCCCCTTATTCTTAAACTGTGGCCCCTGGTTCTGGACTCCCCGAACATCAGGAACATGTTTCCTGCCTCTCGCCTGTCCAAATCTTAACATTCTTATACGTTTTAATTAGATCCTCTCATCCTTCTAAACTCCAGAGTGTACAAGCCCAGCTGCTCCATTCTCTCAGCATATGACAGTCCCGCCATCCCGGGAATTAACCTTGTAAATCTGCGTTGCACTCCCTCAATAGCAAGAATGTCCTTCCTCAAATTAGGGGATCAAAACTGCACATAATGCTCCAGGTGTGGTCTCACCAGGGATTTGTACAACTGCAGAATGACCTAATTGCTCCTATACTCGACTCCTCTTGTTATAAAGGCCAACATGCCATTCGCTTTCTTCACTGCCTGCTGTACCTGCATGCTTACTTTCATAGACTGATGATCAAGGACCCCCAGATCCTGTTGTACTTCCCCTTTTCCCAACTAGACGTCATTTAGATTGTAATCTGCCTTCATGTTTTTGATACCAAAGTGGATAACCTCACATTTATCCACATTAAACCATCTGCCATGCAACTGCCCACTCCCCCAAAATGTCCAAGTCACCCTGCATTCTCATAGCATCCTCCTCACAGTTCACACTTCCACCCAGCTTTGTGTCATCTGCAAATTTGCTAATGTTATTTTGAATCCCTTCATCCAAATCATTGATGTATATTGTAAATAGCACCGAGCCTTGCGGTACCGCACTAGTCACTGCCTGCCATTCTGAAAGGGACCTCTTGCCATATAAAGTCCAGGAGTCCAATCTACTGCCAGTGTTGGTGGAACAACTGGAGGTGATCTGCTTTTGCTGCAAGCAGTGCAAGAACATTGGATTGGATGGACATCTTCAAGCCCACCCGTTCCTGAAGACATGCTCCCTAGGCCCATACACATGCGTAATACCACCAAATGTGTGCATTTCTATTTCTGGAAGTTAACTTTTTAGTGCCTCATTCTCACTGACTGGTGACTATTATTCAGTACAGCTTACTCTGATGATAAATCTTTTGGTGGATTGAGAGAAAAACGGAGTGAACATTGGTGGATTGAGAGAAAGATGATAACTTTTAATTTAATTTTACTTTACGTGGAAACAGGCCCTTCGGCCCACCGAATCAGTACCAACCAGTAATCACCCCAAACACTAGCACTATCTGCACACTAGGGACAATTTACAACTTACAGAAGCCAATTACCTTGTAAACAAGTACGTCTTTGGAGTGCGGGAGAAACCGGAGCACCTGGAGAAAATCCACATGGTCACAGGGAGAACATACAAACTCCATACAGGGAGCACCCATAGTCAGGATCAAACCTGGGTCTCTGGCGCTGTGAGGCAGCAACTCTACTGTTGCACCACTGTGCTGCCAGATTATGTTTATAGATGTCTTGTCAGACTACAGTACATTTCAGGCAATCATTTGAAAAGCACCCTGAGGCTGTCTAGACCCCTGCACCCTGTAGGTTTACCCTCTCCCATTTGTAAACCTTGGATCCACAACCGAGCAGATCTCATTTTCACCTTTCCCACAAAACCCATGTATTGCAGCTACTGCCAGGCCTAGAGAGATCAATTCAGAAAATTGATTTGGGTTTCCCCTGTAAAATGATGCCAGCACTCGCTGTGAATGAGCTGTTGCTGTGACAGGAAATCCGCAAATGGGAAAAAATAATCCAACTTGACAGGAACCAGGAGGTACACACTTTACCGGAGAAGTCTCCTCACAGCATCAACTGCTCAGAAAAGTAACTCACAAGCTGTATGGTGCTCTCCATCCACATTCACACTAGAACCCTGTAGACTGCCTTGAACAGTTTTGTAGGACTTTGGTTAGGACTAGAATCAAAGAGTGATACAGTGTGGAAACAGGCCCTTTCGGCCCAACTTGCCCACACCAGCTACAATAGATCCACCTGCCCGCGTTTGGTCCATATCCCTCCTGACCTCTCCAATACATGTACCTGTCTAACTGTTTCATAAATGATGGGATGGTCCCAGCCTCAACTACCTCCTCTGGCAGCTTGCTCCATACACCCACCACCCCATGTGCGGAAAAATTACCCCTCGGAATCCTGCTAAATCCTTTCCCCTTCACCTTTAATCTATGTCCTCTGGTCCTCGATTCCCCTACTCTGGGCAAGAGACTCTGTGCATCTACCCGATCTTTTCCTCTCATGATTTTATACACCTCTATAAGATCACCCCTCATCCTCCATCGCCCCAAGGAATAGAGACCCAGCCTACTCAACCTCTCCCTATAGCTCACACCCTCTAGTCCTGGCAACATCCTCATAAATCTTTTCTGAACCCATTCAAGCTTGACAAAGTTGGACCGCATTTGAAGTATTGCGTGTAGTTCTGGTCCCATTACAGGAAGTATGTGGAGGCTTTGGAAAGGATGCAGAGGAGGGTTACCGGAGGGATGCCTGGATTACAAGGTATTAGCGACAAAGCGACTTGATTGCTTTCTCTGGAATGCCACAAGTTTAGGGGAAGTCCGATAGACGTTTATCAAATTATGAGAGGCAATCAGTCAGACCCCTTTTCCCAAGATGGAAATATCAAATGCTACAGCTCATACCTTTAAGGTTTGAGGGGTAAAGTTTAAAGAAGATGTTTTTTTACAGAGTGGGTGATCGGTGCTTTGATCACATTGCCAGGGATGGTGGTGGAAACTACGATAGTGGCATTGAGACTTTTGGATAGGCACATTGATATCCAAGGAATGGAGGAATATGGATTATGTGCAGGCAGATAAGAGTTGGTCTTGGCATCATTTGTCCTGCACAGATGTTGTGGGCCAAAGGGCCTGTTCCTGTGCTGTACTGTCCGATGTCCTGTGCCGTATGTTCTACATTGAATGTTCTATGTTCAATGTTTTATGATAGGTTTTGTGAAGGCTTTGTCATACCGTAGGTTATCCACATATATGTTAAGGCCATGAGGGACTCCCACTTGTCATTATACCAATGAGTAATAACACCAGCTCATCAGATGCAGAGATAGTAATGAAAGTTGATTTCATCTGTAGCTTTACAGATACATTACTGGAAAAGGCACTTGAGACATAGTAATTACAAGAGGGTGAAGAATAAACAGGGGACAGGGATGTTCTTCCCTGATGTTCTTCCAGGAGCAAGCCTAGACATGATGGGCTGACTGGCCTCCTATTTTATAATTATTCTATAATTTCTATAATTTGAAAAATAGAACGATGTAGTTTCATTGTTTGGTTTTCTTAGGAATTCAAGGAATTCTAAATAATGATGCTGGAAGATCATTTCCCTTCAGATTTCATTATCCACACTCATCCATGTGTTTTACTGGAAAATCCCATTTGAGAAACAAGTCTGACTAATTTGAGGCTCTCAAGTCAAACAAGCTCACATTTCAGGAGGTGACTACAACACAGCAACAGCACAATATATATTACAGTTGCACCACAACTAAAAATGGTTCCTGGTTGGTAAACCAGATTTCAAAGCTTTGTTGCGTAGTGATTGAAAATATTGGAAGAGTACCTACATTTACATCCTACATCTGGTTGAAAAGAAATGATAACAAATACTCTATTAATAAAAATCCAGTAATTAAAATTGACATATATTGCTTATTATTTTTCTGAAGGAATAATACATTGATGTTCAATAGTAGAGACTCTCTTGTCCTTATTCATTGGTCTATGTAAATTGGCAAGCTGACAAAAGTTGCAACATTGATAAAGTTGCAAAACTTGACAAAATCTCAAACTAAAATCAGTTACATTAACAACTCTTTTTTTCTGAAGGAAACACCCAGCTACCCAGCCGTCACTCCTGTGTTTTGTAACTGCATTTGACTCTTGCTCTCAAGAGTTTTACCCTCTGAGAGTTTTACATTCTGAAGAGTGCAACATTATTGCCCCATGTTTTCAAGGCTCTTCTTGGCCTCAAATCTGCCTAATTACTAATCTCATATCCATCACATGTGCCACCAATGAGTCCTAAACAGCACATTTCCCACCTACAGCAAACTCTTGTAATTTGCTGTATAAATAATTGGAAATCCCGCATCTTGCTTACTGGGACCCAATTTTATCATATTTTTGTCAAGCCTTTGATTAACGATATTTGATTTGGAAGTAATTCAACTTAGCAGCAAGGAGGAACTGAGAAAAGACTGATAATGGAGTACTGTAGTGGCACCTGCTGGTGCTCGCAAGTAATCGAACCCTGCAGTTGGTTTCCTCGCACAAGTGACTCTGGGAGGGGTCGTGTTTTCGCGCGGTTTCTGGGCTGTGCCCATTCAGTCAATCGAGACCACTGTTGTGGCCAGATCTGTATTAGTGGTGTTAGACTCGTTGTCGTTACACAGTTTGTGAATAAAACTTGGTTTAAAAATCCGAGTTTTGTCTGCATCCACCAAATTGGTGACCCCGACGCATCCAGCCAAAGTTGGACGAAGAAGAATATGCAGGACAATTATTTTCCCACTGGCCCTGCAGGGACCCAGAAGATCGCAGTTAGTCATAGACTGCCCCGTTTTGGCCCGATCAGCCTCAAGTGTGGTTTGCACACGTTGAGGTACAGTTCCATCTGCACCATATTACAGAGGATGAGACGATGTATTTCCAAGTGGTGGGAGCCCTACTGCAGGAGTCCATGACCCGTCTACTGCCCTACCTCCAAGACCCACCTGCAACAGCCAAATACCACGGCCTCAAGGCCCTTCTGCTGCATACATTCAGACTCAGCCGAGGGGACTGTGCCGCCCGCATCCTGCACATGGACAGCATTCGAGATCGATCACCTTCCGTCCTGATGGCCAGGATGCTGGCGCTGATCGATGGACACCGCCCGTGCGAGCAGGCATTCCTCGAGCAAATGCCCGACGATGATCGCCTGTTGCACGCCGGCGCCGATTTCAATGATCCACAACAGCTTGTGGAGCTAACCGATGAGTTGTGGATGTCCAGACATCAAGATGTCTGCGCCTTCAGCCACCCTCCTGCACCAGCTTGATTCCCGCCTCAGCAGCCACGCGAGGAAGGCAGCAGCATCCCGAGACTCACGATAGACACCGTTGGTGCTGCTACCACCTCCGTTTCGGCGCAGAGGCTCGACGCTGCCGCAAACCCTACACGTTTCAGGGAAATGCCTTGGCCGATCGTCTGCCGAGGTGATCGCGATCGGCCTGATCAAACGCCTATATGTCCACGAACGCCACACTGGCCTCCGTTTCCTGGTGAACTCTGCGCCATCGTCAGCATCCTCCCCCCGACCGGCCGTGATACCCGTGCTGATAAGAAGGGCCGCGTCGTCTCAGCCATTAACAGGAGTGACATTCGAACTTATGGTATGCAGACCCTTAACCTCATTTTTGACTCTCACTGGTACAAGTGGAAGTTCATCGTCGTGAACGTCGCCCCAGCCGCTCTTAGGAGCCGATTTTCTGCGTGCGTTCTCCCTCATCGTCGACTTGTGGGGCAGTCGTATGGTCGCACGGTCAGACGTTGGCCCAGGTGCACCGCGCAGCCCGCCCCTTCCCGTCCCGCGGCCTGACGCCGTCGCAGAAGTCAACGGCCCGTTCGCCACTTTCCTCTCCGATTTCCCCAAGCTCCTTATGCCCCATTTCAGTGGGCGGCTCCCCGCCATGGGGTCGTGCATCACATCCCCACTGAGGGCCCCCTGGTGCATGCTCTGGTGCGTTGCCTGCCACCGGACAAGCTGCGAATTGCCCAGGATGAGTTCCAACTGATGGAAGACATGGGCATTGTTTGGCTCCATATGGTCCCGAAGGCATCTGGGGGGTGGAGGCCGTACGGTGATTACAAGCTTCTTAACGCAGTGACCACGGTGGACTGTTACCCGGTGTCTCATATACAAGATTTTTCGGCACAACCTTCTTCTCGAAAGTGGACCTGGTCCGGGGTTGTAATCAAATCCCCATTCATCCTGATGACATTCCCAAGACCGCCACCATTACCCCGTTCGGCCTGTTCAAATGGCTTTGTCTGCCTTTTGGCCTAAAGAACGCTGATCGGGCATTCCAGCAGCTCATGGACCAGGTCGGACGGGGCCTGCCTTTTGTATTAATTTATTTGGACGACATTCTGGTGGCCAGCGCTTCGCAGGCGGAACATGTTAACCACCTTCGACTTTTGTTCCAGTGCCTTTCGACAGGGAACCCCTCACGCTCTACCTGGCCGTCAGGCATTTCAGGTATTTCCTCGAGGGCTGCGCTTTCACTGCCTTCACGGACCACAAACCTCTCATGTTCGCACTTAGTAAAATCACAGATCCGTGGTCTGCCAGGCAGCAGCGGCACCTTGCCTACATCTCCGAATTCACGACCGATATTCGGCACGGATCTGGGAAGCTTAACGTCGTGGCTGTCGCATTGATTCGTCCCACCGTTCCGTCAGTCTCGACTCTCGAACAAGGCGTCCACTATGGTGAGCTGGCAGCAGCGCAACAGGCTGATGCCGGTATGACGGACTATCACAGCGCTGACTCTGGCCTCCGGCTAGCTGAGGTCCCTTGCGATGCAGCTGGTGTCAAGGTCCTGTGTGATATTTCCATGGGACACGCCTGCCTGGTCATTCCCGTCAGTTGGAGGCGGCGGGTTTTCGACGCTGTCCACGGCTTGGCCCACCCGTCCATACGTGCAACATCCGCCATTGTAACTGCTACGTTCGTCTGGCATGGACTTAGTAAACAGGTGGCCACATGGGCCAGTGCATGCATCCCGTGCCAGACTTCCAAGGTCCAGCGACACGTGCAGCCGCCCCTGCAGGAATTCGCTGTCCCGGAGGGCAAGTTCCTGCATGTGCATGTGGATCTCATTGTTCCCTTGCCGCATTCTCGAGGCATCGCACACCTGCTCACCATCGTGGACAGGTTCACGAGGTGGCCAGAGGCGATTCTGCTTTCGGATACCTCAACCGGGGCTTGCGCCCAGGCTATGGCAGCCCACTAGATCGCCCGGTATGGGATGCCCTCTAACATCACCACAGACCGTGGGGCCCAGTTCACCTCTTCCCTGTGGTCAGCCCTGGCGCAGCTCTATGGTGCCGGACTACACCAGACGACGGCCTTTCACCCGGAGGCTAATGGGCTGATAGAGAGGTTCCGTCGGCACCTTAAGTCGGCGTTGAAGGCTCAGCTTACCGGTCCGGATTGGGTAGACCAGCTGCCTTGGGTCCTTCTAGGTGTTCGTACCGCGCCTAAGGAGGATTTGGCTACCTCCTCGGCCGAGCTCGTTTATGGCTCGGCCTTACGGGTGCCTGGGGATTTCCGGCCTGCTGCCCGTGGTCAGGAAGTTTCAGCCTCGGTGTTGCTGGTCGAGCTTCGTGAACGGGTGCGCACGTTGGCTCCCGTCCCCACGTCCAGGCATGCGGTTGGGTTCCCCGCACACGTGACTCTGGGAGGGGTCGTGTTTTCGTGCAGTTTCTGAGCTGTTCCCATTCAGTCGATCGAGACCACCATTGTGGCCAGATCTGTATCAGTGGCATTTGTTAGACTCGTTGTCGTTAAACAGTTTGCCAATAAAACTTGGTTTAAAAATCCGACTTTTGTCTGCACCTGCCAAAGTACTCCTACTGGCCTGAAATGTCTCAATTTCTTGCCATAACTTTTGGCAAACAAAATGAAGAGAATTTACTACAAACGGAAATTGGAGCGGTACTTAAGACAGAACAAGCTGAGAGTTTTATAAGTATACTAGACCGTTGGGTCTGGTCCCCGAACGTGCTTCAGTCGCGAAAATCAGCCACGGGGAAAAAAAATGGCGGCGTTTTTGGAGGAGAGCGGGCTGCAGCAGCTGCAGTTATGGTGCCTGGCCAGCAGGGGGCCAGAAAATGAGTGAGTGTGTGTGTGGGGGGGTGAAGGATTTTATGTTAAAAAGTGAACATAAACATGTCTAAATGTAATGAGGAGTGAATGTAAAAGTATAATGTGTAGCAAAATGGAAAATATCTCGGGGTTTGAAAGTGTGGTTTTGGCGAACCATGAAATCAAAGGGCAAATCTGACACACACAAGGTCGGTCGGCAGACACACACACACACACACACACAGTTTTTAATGGTATATAGATAGATGATTTGCAGCACTGAAGAGAAAGAGTAGAGCAATGAGATTGGCAGGCTTGTTCTTCAGTATACGCTCGATACCTACTGTCTTGGTGTTACTGCAGAGTCTGAAAGGATGACAATGACATTCACCACTTATTGGAATTTGCATTCCAACCCATACCCAAATACCTCAAACCATCGTCTGAAATGTGTGCACCATTCATCAACAATTGTGCAGGGAAGCGTGCAATGTGCTCTTCAAAGTTTAGCTCGTCTCTCCCTTGCAAGTCTGTCCAAGAAGTCAGAGACATGTACAGCAGCAGAGGTCAGTCAGCCTGATCCAAGACACTGGGTGGCTTTCAGAGATGGCAACCATGCTGTTGTTGATAACATAGCCCCAATTATCTGAGTAGAGTCATTGACCGAGATTGATAAGGTAAGTGGTTAGTTTTTTAAACTTAAATTATGAATGTTTTTAAATTATCTGATATCACTTAACTGTGATAAAATAACTTCATAATTTGAATTTGAATTTTTATTTTTATGTAGTGTCTTTTTAAAATGTCATTGACCAGCAGCATGTTGTCAATAGGCCATTAGAGTAGTGCACGGATGTTATCTCAGAATCCGTTTTCTGAGACTGAGTCAATGTTTGCCTACATTTTATGCTCATGGCAGCAGTGTCTGGAGTTACTTCAGGCAAGAAACTAGACAGCGGCACGGTGGTGCAGCTGTAGCGTTGCCATTTACAACACCAGAGATTCAGGTTCGATCACGACTGCGAATGCTGTCTGTATGGCATTTGTATGTTTTCCCTGACCACGTGGATTTTCTCCAACTGCTCCAGATTCCTCCCATGATCTAACTACATATTGTGTTGTAGGTTAACTGTATTTGGTAAAATTGTAATATGGTACTTGGTGTGTAAGATAGTGTTAGTGTACTGGTGTTCGCTGGTCAGGGTGGACTCGGTGGGCTGAACGGCCTGTTTCCGTGCTGTATCTCTAAAATCTAAATGTGCATGGAGTAAATCGGGTTGAACACAGTCCATAAAGGACAGAAAGTGCTGGGCTAGCTCAGCGGTTCAGGCAGCATCGCTGGAGAACAGGGATAGGTGACATTTTGGGTTGGGACCCCTCTTCAGACTGGATCACATGCCACTTATCCAAGTACTCCAGAGGCGCTGCCTGACCTGCTGAGCTAGTCCAGCACTTTGTGTCCTTTTGGGTAAACCAGCACCTGCAGTTCCTGGTTTCTACATGTGAAACAATCCATGTTTATTTTACCACATTTTGAAATAAAGGCTCTTTTTTTTCACAGTGACATTCACATTTATTTTATACAGACAATTTTAAATCTTTATTCTTATTCCTTCTATAACTTAACTCCTACTAATAATACTAAACAAAAGATTTAAATTAAAGTTAATAACCGAGCACAACTTAAAAATTGTCTTGAACCTTCAGAAATCCTCCAAATATAATTTCCATGAAACTAGTTATCTATTGGAACTTATAATACACATTCTTACATTACAATTTCTCGAACAGCACAAGATGTTGCCTGACATACATTACTTTTTTTTTCCATCTGGAACACATTATGTGGTTGAAGTGACCTTTGCCAGCTGTATTACTCAGCTGAGTTCGCAGCAGGTTGGGTTGAAATGACACATTCTGATGCACCAGACCACACAATTTGCTCAGAGAAAATGTTGACATGGCTGGTGCAGGAAAATGTATTTTATTAGTTCACTCAGCATCTTGTGCTTGCTGGCCTAAATTGAATTCCACTTGCATTGAGATTTTAGAACACACAAACTCCCATATTCTAAGCTCCCCTTTCCCTTCCTTCCTCCGAAACATGTGGAGTCCCCTGAATATATCTGAACTCTGATGCCAGCTCACAGGCATTACTGATTGAAATTGCTATGCCATTGGCTATCCTGTTGCTGGGGATTTAATCTTTGGAATTCTTTCCCTAAACCTTTCCACCTCTACCTCTCTTCCCTCCTTAACCCACTTTAACAAAGCTTAGGATCATTTGCCCCAACTTGCTTGAGGTATCTTGAAACATTTCATTGTAAGAAGTGCTGTATACATGCAATTTATTTTACTATTACTGCTGAGAAGAATGCACCATGCACACATTGACAAAGCCCATTTCATGGCCCCCTTTGGCCCTTTTAATCACCCACTTAGAGTTCTCCTTTCTTATATTCCTCTATGGCACCTGCGAGATGTCATTGGAGCAGGGAGACTCTTGCATGCTCGTCACGGAGAAGGATTTACTTGCATCCGATACAATATCATCATTTCTAAATGTTCCAATGAAATTATCTTCAACATTCCTGCAGGTCTAATGATCCCAGGACTGAAGGCCTTATCTGACCTAAGCCGACCCAACCACCTCTTCCACAACAATTCCCGACACTGGTCCCCTACCATATTCTCTTTACACTCACAACTGTGCAGGGCAACTTCAGCTCCAACTCCATCAACAAGTCTGTATAGGACACCACTGTGGTGGGCCTAATCATGACCAATGTCAAAACAGAGCACAGGAAGGAAATAGAAAACTTTGTAACATGGTGTCAAGACAATGATCTCTCCGTCAATGTCAGCAAAATGAAACAGCTATTTTTTTACTTCATGAAGCATGGTGGAGTACATGGCCCCAATCAGTATCAATGGTGCAGAAGAAGCAATGGTTGAGAGCTTGATGTCACCCATGATCTGTCATAAACCAATCACTTTGTGACAGACAAGAATGCACACCAACGCCTCTACTTCCTGAGGAGACTGAGGAAATTCAACATGTCTCCAGTGACTCTTAAATACCCAGTCCGTCACACAGCTCAGACTTCCCACCACTGACCATCTACTCTTCATGTTGCCTCGGAAAAGCAGCCAACAAAACCAATAACGTCTCACCCCAGTTATTTCTTCTCCCCGCACCTATCTGGCAGAAAGTAAGAAGCTGGAAAGCACAAACCACCAGGCATAGGAACAACTTCTTCTCCTCTGTTCAGGCTTCTGAACAGTCCTTCCCTAAGCCTGGGTACTGTGCAATTCACCTCTATCCCACTGATGTCATTACATTTTGGCTATGCAACTAATGCACTATGATGCTGAGAACTATATTCTGCACTCTGTATCTTCTCTTTTGCAGTATCTACTGTACTTGAGTTTGCTCACTCTGTAGGAATTAAGATCCATAAATATCATAAAAATCAACAAAACTGCAGATGCTGGAAATTTGAAATAAAAAGAAAATGCTGGGAACACTCAGCAGGTGAGGCAGCATCTGTGGAAAATGAAGCGGTTAACATTTCAGATCCAGGATCCTTCATTATAAATTCTGAATGCTTCTGGCATTTATGCTTCTATTCCACTGGTATATCGTCTACTCTCCCCTCTGAAATGGTCAAGCCAGTCATTCAGCTGTGCCAAGCTGCTTTCAAACTACTCGGAACAGTAAACAACTAGGCTCAAGATCACGCTACAGCTTTACTCCAGATGTGAAGAGAAGTAATCTGACACCAATAATGAGATGAAAATGACTGCCTTTGACCTAATGACAGCATATTATCCATTATAGAATTGTATTTCTTGTAAAATTGAAGTCATAACTGGAAAGAAGCAAGTTGGCTTTGGGAGCGTGTGGGGCGGTGGGGGGGGGGGGGGGGGGGGGGGGGGGGGGGGGGAAGAGTTAGTTATTTTAGCTTTATCCTTGATCACAGGGGATAAGGAATATAAATGTTGAGAAATCGTTTTGTTAATTGGTGAGATCACATCTGGAACACTGCAAAGAGTTTTGGTCTCCTTTTACAATGAGGGATATACTGGTTTTGTGGGCAGTTTAGATAAGGTCCACAAATGACAAATAGTTGCCATCTGAGAAAATACTACACATGTTGATCCTATTTGTTGGAGTTTAGAAGAATGAGACAATACCTGGATGAAACTTTTAAAAATTCTGAGGTTACTTCTTATGGCGGGTTCTAGAAATTGGGCAATAGTTTCACAATAAGGAGGTTTACATTTAAAACTGAAGTGAGGAGAAAATTCTGCTATCACAAGCTTGTGAATCTAGCCACTGATTATAAACAAGTTTATATAAAAGACTAGACTAAGTGGGACCCATTGGGTCTCAGCTTCACACGGGAGGGCTGGTCCCCCAACACAATATTCCCCCTCTCCACGAATTCCAAGATTACTGGCCGGTGTGTGTATGTGGGGGGGGGGGGGGGGGGTGCTTTCTGGAGTGCTTGCATGGGTATTGTGGGCTGAAGGGACTGGTTTCCAGTGGGCTAGTATGGACATTGTGGGCTGAATGGATTCTTGGGCTGGCAGCTCAGTAACTCAAGCCTGGCAGGCTGGCAGCTCAGAAATTGCCAGAAATTCTGCCGAAATCAGGTGAGAGACTGTGAGGGAAAGAAGGGGGAGAGTGTGGACAATCAATTTTAGACATTTTCATCCTCTTTTTACAGTTGCAAAAAGCACACATTCCTCTTTTTTTGCAAAAAGCACACAGTTGCAAAAGGCACATAGTTGCAAAAGGCACACAGTTGCAAAAGGCACATATTTCAATAGCCACACAGTTGCAAAAGGCACCATTTAAAAACACATAAAGGGCACTCACTGGTCAGTATTCTCATTGTTCTGTAGATATCCAGCTCAGACTGAGAGTCGTGACCCTCCCCCTCCCCCATCCTGCAGAGACTGAGCCACGCACACACTTCCGGGTTTTATAGCCCCCCCCCCTCCCGCCAGAAGGGGCGTGGCCTTCATGGCGTGATTGACAGGAGTGAGAATCTCAACATTTTTTAAACATTAATAAGTCTTTTATTTTTCATCGATGGGAAAAATCCTCTGGCCCTGACAGCTGGAGGGGGACTCTGAGTAAGGTGGCCAAAGATCACAGCCGTAAGTGGTCGCGTTTTTTCTTTAATCGATATACAGTGCAAACAGTAAGTGGTCAAGTTTAGACTTTTAATTATATAGATTGAGGAAGAACTGCAGATGCTGGAAAAAATCGAAGGTAGACATACATGCTGGAGAAACTCAGCGGGTGAGGCAGCATCTGAAGAAGGGTCTCGACCCCTCAGTCTGAAGAAGGGCCTCGACCTGAAACGTCGCCTATTCCTTCTCTCCATAGATCATCCGCGGAGTTTCTCCAGCATTTTTATCTACTTTATATAAAAGATTATGTTTATTTGAGATGGACAAGTTTTAACCATTGTAGGGTAATGAGACGGGGGAAGGAAAGTAGAACTGACCTCAAGATTTGATCAGCCATAATCAATGATGGAGCAAACTCAAGTGACTGTATGTGTAAGAAAGAACTGCAGTTGCTGGTTTAATCCGAAGATAGACACAAAAAGTTGGAGTACCTCAGCGGGACAGGCAGCATCTCTGGAGGACACGGATAGGTGACATTTTTTAAATCTAAATTATTCCAGCACTGTGTTCTAATGAACTTGAATCTCTTCAGATTCTGGCAAGAGACAGAATTGAGAAGTGACATGCACAAAGCAACATGCACCCAGTTAATGGCATGCAACAGCATAGGGAAGCCTGCAGTTAGAGAGAATACAGGCATGCTTTTTAAAATGCCAGTCTCTGACAATTAGCCATAAAATCTGTGAAGATAGCATCTCAGAGATAAATAGAAATGATGTTGAGAAGTTGCACATGTCTCCAACTGTTTTGAGAATGAATTGCTGTGCTTGAGGTCTAAGTGCAGAAGCTTCGACATGGGGGGCTTTAATAAGGAGTCTGAGTGATGACAGAGTACATTAAGTCGAGGGAAGGTCATTCCTTTTTCTTTTTTTTAACCCAGTACTAATGTCAGAATAGCAATGACAGTCAGTGGAGTGATAAAGCTCCTCTTGTGAAATATGGGAGAACACAAAGAGGTCAAGTGGCCTCTAACTGCCACATTTGCAAGAAGTGCAACCAGCTGCAAAGGTCACGATGGAGGAGCAGCGGTGGAGCTACTTCCCTACAGTGCCAGAGACCCAAGCTCGATCCTGACTATGGGTGCTTGCCTGTACAGAGGTTATACGTTCTCCCGTGACCTGTGTGGGTTTTTGCTGAGATAATAGACAATAAACAGTAGACAATAGGTGCAGGAGTAGGCCATTTGGCCATTCGATTTGATCATGGCTGATCATCCCCAATCAGTAGCCCGTTCATGTCTTCTCCCCCATATCCCCTGACTCTGCTATCTTTAAGAGCCCTATCTAGCTCTCTCTTGAAAGCATCCAGAGAAACTGCCTCCACCGCCCTCTGAGACAGAGAATTCCACAAACTCACCACTCTCTGTGAGAAAAAGTCTTTCCTCATCTCCGTTCTAACGTTACCTATCTTAGGTTTCCTTCTACACTCCAAAGAAGTAATGGTTTGTAGGTTCATTGGTATAAGTTGTCCCTAGTGTGCGTAGTGTGGGGATCGCTGGTCAGCATGGACTCGGTAGGGCCTGTTTCCACACTGTATATGTGGATGGCTGTTTGTCAGGTTGGAAGCCGGTGACCAGTGGGGTGCCTCAGGGATCTGTGTTGGGTCCACTGTTGTTTGTCATGTACATCAATGATCTGGATGATGGGGTGGAAAATTGGATAAGTAAGTATGCAGATGATACTAAGATAGGTGGTGTTGTGGATAATTAAGTAGATTTTCAAAGTCTACCGAGAGATTTGGGCCATTTGGAAAAGTGGGCTGAAAGATGGCAGATGGAGTTTAATGCTGTTAAGTGTGAAGTGCTACATCTTGGCAGGACAAATCAAAATAGGACGTACATGGTAAATGGTAGGGAATTGAGGAATGCTGTGGAACAGAGGATCTAGGAATAACTGTGCATAGTTCCCTGAAGGTGGAATCGCATGTAGATAGGGTGGTAAAGAAAGCCTTTGGTGTGCTGGCCTTTATAAATCAGAGCATTGAATATAGGAGTAGGGAAGTAATGTTAAAATTGTACAAGGCATTGGTAAGACCAATTCTGGAGTATGGTGTACAATTTTGGTCGCCTAGTTATAGGAAGGATGTCAACAAAATAGAGAGAGTACAGAGGAGATTTACTAGAATGTTGCCAGGGTTCCAGCAACTATGTTACAGAGAAAGGTTGAACAAGTTAGGTCTTTATTCTTTGGAGTGCAGAAGGTTAAGGGGGACTTGATTGAGGTCTTTAAAATGATGAAAGGGATAGACAGAGTTGACGTGGATACGTTTTTCCCATTGAGGGTAGGGAAGATTCAAACAAGAGGGCATGACATGAGAATTAAGGGACAGAAGTTTAGGAGTAACGTGAGGGGGAACTTCTTTACTCAGAGGGTGGTGGCTGTGTGGAATCAGCTTCCAGCAGAAGTGGTGGAGGCAGGATCGATTTTAACATTTAAGAGTAATGTGGATAGGTATATGGACGTGAAGGGAATGGAGGGGTATGGTCTGAGTGCAGGTAGATGGGACTAGGGGAAAACAAATGGTCGGCACGGACTGGAAGGGCCGAGAGGGCCTGTTTCCGTGCTGTAATTGTTATATGGTTATATGGTTATATGGTGTATATCTAAACTAAACTGTAGATGCAGCTTTTCGCAAACCTCTTGGATCGGTGACACTGGCAGCTGGACTGACTGAGGAGCATGTGTACTGTCAGAAAGTGTTATAGATCGGAGTTTCAGAGAGGTGTTCGCACTGCAGTTTGTCCATATCAATGGGTGCCTGCCAGGGGTGGAAGGCAGTAGTGCAGGAGTCTCCTGTTCCTATTACCCTCCCTAACAACATGGTCTTTAATACCGTTGAAGGGTGACATCGCAGAGGGGAACCAGAGCAGCAGCACGTTCGATGGCACCAGAGCTGGCTATAGTGTACAGCATGAATTGTCAATCTCCAGGTGTGCATTGGTGATAGGGGACTCTGTATCACCAGGTGTGCATTGGTGATAGGGTACTCAGTGCTCAGATAAGTGTTTCTGTGGCCATGAACGATACTCTCGGATGGTGCATTGCCTCCCTGGTGTGAAGGTCAAAGATGTCTCTGAATGGGCATTGGACTTTTGGAAAGGGGAGGGTGAGCAGGCAGTTGTCGACCCGAAACATCACCCATTCCTTCTCTCCAGAGAGGCTGCCTGACCCGTTGACTTACTCCGGAATTTTGTGTCTATCTTCGGTGTAAACCCGCATCTGTAGTTCCTTCCTGCACGCATGTCCTCGCTAGAATTTAGAGGTTTGAGGGGGGATCTTATAGAAACTTTAAAAATTCTTAAGGAGTTGGACAGGCTAGATGCAGGAAGATTGTTCCCGATGTTGGGGAAGTCGAGGATAAGGGGTCACAGTTTAAGGATAAGGGGGAAATCTTTTTGGACCAAGATGAGAAAAACATTTTTCACACAGAGGGATCAGGGGGTATGGAGAGAAGGCAGGTACGGGATACTGAGTTGGATGATCAGCCATGATCATATTGAATGGTGGTGCAGGCTCGAAGGGTCGAATGGCCTACTCCTGCACCTATTTTCTATGTTTCTATGTCATGGTCTATATTGGTATCAATGACATAGGTAGGAAAAGTGAAATGAGGATCTGCAAAGTGAGTGGAAGGAGCGTGAGAATAAAGTTTTATGAGCAGGACATATAGGCTTGCTTCGAGCGGTGCTGGCTCGAAGGGCCGAATGGCCTCCTCCTGCACCTATTGTCTATGTTTCTATGCTTGTAATCTCAGGTTTGTTAATTCCACTTGAGATGGTTTACATAGTTTGGCAGAAGGGATTGGACCCAAATAAGAAATATATCAGATGACAAAGAGGTTACAACTATAGATGTTCAGCCAAGCAAGTCCAGTAAGCAGGCCAGGTAGGAGGAGTATAGGGGGTGTGGAGAGTCTTAGCTTAGTTTAGTTCAGTTTATTAGTACTATTATCATGTGTTCTGAGGTGCAGTGAAAAGGCTATTTCAATGCGTGCCAACCAATCAAAGAAGAGACTATACATGATTACAATCAAGCCATGCACAGTGAGCAAAATACAGGATAAAGTCTGATTGAAGATAGTTCAAAGGTCTCCAATGAGATGGGAGGTCAGAACCACACTCTGATAACTGAGTGGATAGTTCAGTCTTATGGACTAAATCACATTTATTTTAATAGAGGGACCCTCAAATTGTGATATAACAAACACATGGCTGAGGGATGGGCAAGACTGGCAGCTCAATGGGTTATTTGGATATCAATACTTCCAGTATACACAAGTGTGAAGACAAGGCAGGTGGGTGACTGCACCGTTGATTTGGAAACATCACAACAGGAACTAGAGGCCAATGGGGTAGAATTTAGAAAATAGAGGGGATCACTTTGATATAACAAAAACCTCAGAGGGAGAGGGAGAGGGAGAGGGAGAGGGAAAGAGAAAGGCTAGTTGGAGGCTTTTCAGATAGGAAAGGTTCAAGGCCACCATGTTCCTGTTAGAGTGATAGACAAGATCAGGTAACATTGGTTGACAAAAGTCTGATTAGAAAACCCGCGGCAGACATCAAGTGAGCCCTACTTCATTAGCGGGAATGTCACTGGTGGGGATTTTGATAGACAGGATTTATTTGCACTTTGAAAAGGCATGGACTGGTGTGGGATAGTCAGTATGCTTTCTATGTGGGAAATCATGTCTCATAAATTAGATTGATTTTTGAAGAGGAGATGGAGATGTAGGGTGTAAGTTGCAGCAGGAGTTAAAACTGGCATGTAACAAAGGTAATGCCACTGTGGTGGTGGGGGATTTCAATATGCAGGTAGACTGGGAAAATCAGGTTGGTTCAGGACCCCAAGAAAGAAAGTTTGTAGAATGCCTCCGAGATGGATTCTTAGAGCAGCTTGTAATGGAGCCGACCAGAAAAAAGGCAATTCTGGAATTAGTGTTGTCCAATGAACCAGATTTGATAAGAGAACTAGAGGTAAAGGAACCGCTTGGAGGTAGTGATCATAATATGATTAACCATATTACCATATTACCATATTACAATTACAGCACGGAAACAGGCCCTCTCGGCCCTTCCAGTCCGTGCCGACCATTTGTTTTTCCCCATTTAAACTAATGTGGCAGGGGGATGGGTACAAGAGCAGAGAGGCAGGTGGGTGTAAAACGAGGGTAGAAGCAATAGGGAGCAAGGTGAAAAGTAAAAGTGGCAGGCAGGCAAAACCAGGGCAAAAATCAAAAAGGGCCACTTTTCAACATAATTGTATAAGGGGTAAGAGTCTTGTAAAAACAAGCCTGAAGGCTTTTTGTCTCAATGCAAGGAGTATTCGTAATAACCATATAACAATTACAGCACGGAAACAGGCCCTCTTGGCCCTTCCAATCCGTGCCGACCATTTGTTTTCCCCTAGTCCCATCTACCTGCACTCAGACCCTACCCCTCCATTCCCTTCACGTCCATATACCTATCCACTTTACTTTTAATTAGGTTTAATCTGCAATTTGAGAAGGAGAAGGTAAAATTGGAAGTGTCAATGATGCAGTTGAACAAAGGGGACTATGAAGGCATGAGAGAGGAGCTGGCCAAGGTAGACGGGAAAGGGATCCCAGCAGGAATGACGGTGAAATAGCAATGGCAGGAATTTCTGGGCATAATCCAGAAGACGCAGGATCATTTCATTCCAAAAAGGAAGAAAGATCTTTTTTTTTTAATTAAAAAAAAATTTATTAGAAGCAAATGTACAAAAATAGAACCAACAGCATATAAAATTAAAGTTATTGTACAGCTTCAATTTTAACTTTTTATCTATAGTTGGAAGAAAAGAAAGGAGAAAAAGCAAGAAAGAGAAAAAGTGAGATGTGCAAAGATAGAACCCCAAGACTACCCCACTGGTGTAGCCAAAGAGTGAATAAATGAAAGCAAGAAGAGGAATAGAAAATAAATACAAATACATAAATAAATAAATAAGAGAAAGAAAGAAAAAAGTGGTGATATACTTGCCTCATATCCCTCCCCACCCAGCTCATCCAACCCGTAATTAGATTTAAATCCAAAGTTGTGTTGTACCATACTATCCTTGTAATAAATCAATGAATGGTGTCCATGTCTTCGAAAAATGATCTGGTTTTTCTGCCAAGTTTAATATTTTCAAGATGTAGCGCCTCGGACATGTTTTTATAATCCACAGCTTAAGAGTAGGGACTGATTTATGTTTCCAAAATTTGAGTATTAGTTTTATCGTTGTTATGAGGCCATAATTAAGGAAACGTTTTTGAAATAATGATAGCTCAGAGCAGGCTTCTGACGTACCTAGAATGAGTAATTCCATGTCGAGATCCAATTGTATTTTTAGTGTTTTTGAAGAAATTTCAAAAATTTCTCTCCAGAAATTATGAAACTTTATACAAGACAAAGAAATGGGTTATAGTTGCTTCCTGGAGAAGACATTTATCGCAAATAGGAGATAAATTTGGAAAGATCTTATTCAGTTTAGACTTTGAGTAATGGAGTCTGTGCAGTATTTTAAATTGAATTAACGAATGCCTAATGTTAATTGAACAATTGTGTATATATAGGTTTTCCTCCCATCTGTCTTTTAGAATTTTTAGGCCAAGTTCATCTTCCCAAGCTCTTCTAATTACTTCTGATGCTGGGATTTCTATATTTAAAAGGGTGTTACACAGATATGATATTAACTTGTTTGACCCTGAGTTTCTATTCATACATTTCTCTTTCCATTAATAACCATTTTACCTTGTTGGCATGTGTTGTCCAACCAATAGATTACATATTTAATATTTGTTGCCCAATAATAGTATAAAAAATTGGGGAGAGCCAGTCCACCAATTTCTTTGGGTGTACATAGATGCCGTTTATGACTTATATGTGTTTTATAATCCCAAATAAAGTTTGTGATCAGAGAATCAAGTTTAACAGAAAAAAAAAATTAGAAAGGTATATCGGTATTGATTGAAATAAGTACAGGATTTGTGGGAGGAAGATCATCTTTATGGCTTTATTCTGCCTGTGATAGACATCAGAAGCGTTTTCCAAAATTGAGTAAGAGCATTTAATTTAGTAACTAAATGAGGAAAGTTTGCATGAAATAGAGAAGTGTATTTTCTGGTTACGTGAACACCAAGATATTTGAATTTTTCCGTAGCGATTCTGAAAGGGAATTTTAGGAGGTGTGTCGGTTCTTGAGGTTTTATTGAGATAATTTCACCTTTGTTCCAATTTATACTATATCCTGAAAAGGAACCAAATTCCTCTATAAGATTTAATATACTTGGAATGCTAACTTTGGAATTGGTGATATAGAGTAGTACATCATCTGTATATAATGATATTTTATTATTGGAGAATTTAGTGTAAAAACTGTGAATATTCGGATGTATTATACTTTCCACCAAAGGTTCAATCGCAAGGGCAAATAGCAGGGGTGATAATGCACATCCCTGTCTATTGCCCCTGGATAGCTGAAATTTAGGTGAGAGTTTATGATTAGTCAGTATTCTGGCAGTCGGGTTATCATATAGCAGTTTCATCCATGAAATAAAATGTTCTTCCAACTGGAATTTTTGCAATACTGTAAAAAGATATTTCCACTACTTGATCAAATGCTTTTTCTGCGTCTAATGAAATAATTGTTAAGTCTTCTTTTATCAGGATATTATGTAAACATTAAAAAAAACAGAACAAGGACTGTAAATAATTTCCTCTAAAAGGGTTACATTTCTTCTTATAGCTTGGTCTAAGTGGGTATTTACTATTTAAATACCCTATTTAAATTAACAAAAATCTTGCTTATTGATATTCGTATGTTAAACAGAACAAAGACTGTAAATAATTTCCTCTAAGAGGGTTACATTTCTTCTTATAGCTTGAACTAAGTGGGTGTTTGCTATTTAAATACCCTATTTAAATTAACAAAAATCTTGCTTATTGATATTCGTATGTTAAATACATAACTGGTTGAAAACCATCAGGCTTGAAGGGGTTAATTGGAATCGCCATCACATATTCCCTCTCGCTCTGACCTGGTAACTGCTGGAAATTCCAGCCCCCCCCCCGTTCTCCATTCTCCTCATAAACATGGGGACCTTGAGCAATCTACCCGCTTACATTCCAATCTATCTCTGATAAGTATGTCGAGACATAAACGCCTGTGAACCTGTCGGCCATCTTATTTGCAGGTTTTTATATATATTTTTATATAAAAAAACATATTATATCAGTCTACCTCTTATAAATACATATAAAAGGTGTATGTTAAACACACGGTTTAGCAAACAGGTTCAGTGAAAGTTCAATAGGGCATAGCCCTGCTAATCAAACAGAGCCATGTCATTCTACTTATCCCTTTATGTCCTTTTTTAACTCTTGCGCATATTTAAATGCATCTTCAGGGTCAATAAAGAAGCGTTCCGATCCTTCATATGTGACCCTTAATTTGGCAGGATACATTATTCCATATCGCAGGCCTGAAATGTCACTGAGAATAAGAAGTGTCTTGGTGAAGAGAGTTCGCTTCTTGACCACCTCTGCTGGATAATCTCTAAAGAATCTTATATTTTCTCCTTCAAACATCAGGGTTCCTGCGGTTGTCACTTTCTTCATGATATCTACAAGAACTGCTATGTCGTGTAGTTTAAGAATAATCTGTTATTCAGCACCTGGTCGGACTCCAACACCTGATCGGGCCCTCTGGACTCGACTCCTTCATGCCAACAATTCTTAAGTTTTGGCGTATGGACCGGGCTTCAAGATCCAGGCACCTGTCGGTCATTCTGGGCAGTTTCCCAGAAACACGGTCTAGATCGTCCTTCAGTCTTTACGTTGTGTCAGAGATGCCCGTAGTAGTAACTTTAAGTTCTCTGATAGCGTTGTTTTGTTTTGTTGAAGTGAGGAGAATGGGCTCCAACTTTTTGCTAAGATCTTCTTCAACCCGTTTGATTTCTCCTTTCAAAACGATATTTACCTCTTCGATGCGAACTTGTAGAATTTCAATTTTTCCGCAAATTTCTTTATTCCCGACATCCATTCTTGTTTCTAGCTTTCCCAGCTGATCAGTCAGAATATCTCCAATGTCTTCTGCCATAGCCCGTCTTAAAGATTGTTCTTGTTCTTTTATTTGTTCTTCTTTTAACCAATAACTCAGATTCTCCCTCAGATTCTTCAGAAGTTACTTTCTCTTGAACAACCTGTAGTCGGTTTCTTTGTCTAGTCTGAGGTAGAGTTGGCAGAGTCCGTTTACTCATTTAAAAATACCGGTGTCCAGTCGGTATACGTCGATTTCTTATTAAGTCACTTATGCGACGTAGGGCATCTGCCGGTAAGTGTTTTTCAGTCGGTCCGTTTTGCTTTCCAGGTATTTTAATGCGTTTTAACGCATTTTGCGGAGCGGAGCTACAAGGAGCGCCTGCTTACTGCTCCATGGCTCCACCGGGCGTTTGGAAGAAGAAAGATTCTAAGGGGAGTAGGACAAGAGAAGTTAGGGATAGAATAAAACTAAAAGAAGATGTATAACACAGCAAAGAGTAGCCGGAAGCCAGAGAACTGGGAAACTTTCATTGGACAACAGAAGGAAACAAAACGGGCAATATGGGCTGGAAAGATGAAGTACGAGGGGAAGCTGGCCAGGAATATAAACAATAGACAATAGGTGCAGGAGTAGGCCATTCAGCCCTTCGAGCCAGCACCGCCATTTAATGTGATCATGGCTGATCAACCCCAATCAGTACCCCATTCCTGCCTTCTCCCCATATCCCCTGACTCCGTTATTTTTAAGAGCCCTATCTAGCTCTCTCTTGAAAGCATCCAGAGAACCTTCCTCCACCACCCTCTGAGGCAGAGAATTCCCCAGACTCACAACTCTCTGTGAAAAAAGGTGTTTCCTCGTCTCCGTTCTAGATAAAGAAGGATAGTAAAGACTTCTTTAGATATGTTAAGGGAAAAAGAGTAGCAGTCAAATGTGGGTCCCTTGAAGGCAGACATGGGTGAAATTATTATGGGGAACAAGAAAATGGCAGAAGAGTTGAACAGGTACTTCGGATCTGTCTTCACTAAGGAAGACACAAACAATCTCCCAGCCCTGGACGACAGAGGATCTAAAGGGGTAGAGGAACAGAAATCATTTTTCATTAGGCGAGAAATTGTATTGAGTAGGCTAATGGGACTGAAGGATGATAAATCCCTTGGGCCTGCTGGTCTGCATCCCAGGGTCCGCAGGGAGGTGGCTCTAGAAATAATGGATGCATTGGTGACCATTTTCCAATGTTCAATAGATTCAGGATCAGTTCCTGTGGATTGGAGGATAGCTAATGTTATCTCAGTTTTCAAGAAAGGTGCGAGAGAGAAAACGGGGAATTACAGACCAGTTAGCCTGACTTCAGTGGTGGGAAAGATGCTGGAGTCAATTATTAAAGAGGTAATAATGGGGCATTTGGATAGCAGTAAAAGGATTAGTCCAACTCAGCATGGATTTATGAAAGGAAAATCATGCTTGACTAATCTTCTGGAATTGTTTGAGGGTGTGACACGTAAAATGGATGAAGGGGAGCCAGTGGATGGAGTGAGGTGGAAGATTGCAACCTTCACGTCTTCCGCCCTGTTTCGACTAATGCAATCAACTCGACATGCACAAATGGAAGATCAAATAGAACAAGTTGTCCAACAACTTTAGGCTGTGCACGCCACACGAAAGAAGAAGAAGAAGAAGTGGATGTAGTGTATCTAGACTTTCAGAAAGCCTTTGATAAAGTCCCGCATGGGAGACTGGTGACTAAATTTTGGGCACATGGTATTGGGAGTAGGTAGAAAATTGGATATTGACGTGGATAAAAAATTGGTTGGCAGACAGTAAGCAAAGAGTAGGAATGAACGGGTCCTTTTCAGAATGGCAGGCAGTGGCGAGTGGAGTGCCGCAAGGCTTGGTGTTGGGGCCCCAACTTTTTACCAGATATATTAATGATTTGGAAGAGGGAATTAGGAGCAACACTAGCAAGTTTGCGGATGACACAAAGCTGGGTGGCAGTGTCAACTGTGAAGAGGATGTTAGGAGGTTGCAGGGGGCCTGGACAGGTTGAGTGAGTGGGCAGATGCAGTATAATATAGATAAATGTGAGGTTATCCACTTTGTCAGCAAAAACAAGGGGGAAGATTATTATCTCAATGAGGTTAGGTTAGATAAGTGGGAGGTACATCGAGACCTGGGTGTCCTTGTACACCAGTCACTGAAAGTTGGTGTGCAGGTACAGCAGGCAGTGAAGAAAGTGGAATGTTGGCCTTCATAACAAGAGGATTTCAGTATTGGAGTAAAGAGGTTCTTCTGCAGTTGTATAGGGCTCTGGTGAGACCACATATGGAGTATTGTGTACAGTTTTGGTCTCCTAATTTGAGGAAGGACATCCTAGTGATTGAGGCAGTGCAGCATAGGTTCACGAGATTGATCCCTGGGATGGCGGGACTGTCATATGAGGAATGATTGAAAAGACTAGGCTTGTATTCACAGGAGTTTAGAAGGATGAGGAGGAATCTTATAGAAACATAGAAAATTAAAAAGCACTGGTCAAGCTAGATGCAGGAAAAATGTTCCCAATTTTGGGCGAGTCCAGAACCAGGGGCCACACTCTTGGAATAAAGGGGAGGCCATTTAAGACTGAGTTGAGAAAAAACTTTTTCACCCAGAGAGTTGTGAATTTGTGGAATTCCCTGCCACAGAGGACAGTGGAGGCCAAACCACTGGATGGATTTAAGAGAGAGTTAGATAGAGTTCTAGGGGCTAGTGGAGTCAAGGGATATGGGGAGAAGGCAAGCAGGGGTTATTGATTGGGACAATCAGCTATGATCACAACGAATGGCGGTGCTGGCTCGAAGGACCGAATGGCCTCCTCTTGCACCTATTTTCTATGTTTCTATGACCCGTGACCAGTGATATGCCACAAAGATCGATGCTGAGTTCCCTTATTTTTGACTTTATGTTGATGGTTTGGATGAGAATGTAGGTGGTAGGATTGGTGAGTTTTCAGATGACACAAAATTGCTGCCATAGTGGACATCTATATAGGATCCAATGTGTTCTATCCTTCCAGACCAGCCATCCATATGGGACCTAGTCAAAAGCCTTTCTAAATATCATTTCAACAATAATAGGGTGCAGTAAAGATTCACAAGGATGTGACCTGGATTGAATGGGTTGAGTTATAAGGAGAAATTAGATAGGAGAGATCTATTTTCCTTACAGCAAAGGAGGGTGAGAGGTTATTTATTCAGCAAAAAGTAGTTGGTATTTCCAACAAACTGACAGAGGCAGGAATAACAATATTGAAGAGCCATCTGGACAAGTAATTAAATGTGAATGGAAAGAGGGATATGGCACTAATGCAGGCAAGTGCAGTTAGTCTAGATAAGCACCATCATCGGAAAGTAGAGTGGGCCAAAGATTTTATGCTGTATAATTATGACTCTATAGCCAAACATGGTAGATTGCTGACAGTTCATTGCTACAGCTATAACTGCCACTGGGATTGCAGTTTGTTTCCATCATTGTTCATTGAGGTTACATTTGCTGCCGTAACTACAGAGAATAGACAATAGGTGCAGGAGTAGGCCATTCGGCCCTTGAAGCCAGTACTGCCATTCACTGTGATCATGGCTGATCATCCCCAATCCTGCCTTCTCCCCATATCCCCTGATTCCGCTATCTTTAAGACTCCTATCTAGCTCTCCCTTGAAAGTATCCTGTGAACCAGCCTCCACTGCCCTCTGAGGCAGAGAATTGCACAGTCACAACTATCTGTGTGAAAAAGTGTTTCCTCATCTCCATTCTAAATGGCTTACCCCTTATTCTTAAACTATGGCCCCTGGTTCTGGACTCCCCTAACATCAGGAACCTGTTTCCGGCCTCTAGCGTGTCCAAACCCTTAATAATCTTATATGTTTCAATAAGATATCCTTTCATCCTTCTAAATTCCAGAGCATACAAGCCCAGCTGCTCCATTCTCTCAGCATATGACAGTCCCGCCATCCGGGAATTAACCTTGTAAACCTACGCTGCACTCCCTCAATAGCAAGAATGTCCTTCCTCAAATTAGTGGACCAAAACTGCACACAATACTCCAGGTGTGGTCTCACTAGGGCCCTGTACAACTGCAGAAGGATCTCTTTGCTCCTATACTCAACTCGTCTTGTTATGAAGGCCAACATGTCATTCACTTTCTTCACTGCCTGCTATACCTGCATGCTTTCTTTCATTGACTGATGAACAAGGAACCCCAGATCCCGTTGTACCTCCCCTTTTTCCTACTTGACACCATTTAGATAATAATCTGCATTCATGTATTTGCTACCAAAGTGGATAACCACATTTATCCACATTAAACTGCATCTGCCATGCATTTGTTCACTTACCCAACCTGTCCAAGTCACCCTGCATTCTCATAGCATCCTCCTCACAGTTCACACTGCCACTCAGCATGGGTCATCTGCAAATTTGCTAATGTTACTTTGAATCCTGTCATCTAAATCATTTATGTATATTGTAAATAGCTGTGTTCTCAGCACCGAGCCTTGCGGTACCCCGCTAGTCACTGCCTGCCATTCTGACAGGGACTTGTTCATCCCGACTCTTTGTTATCTGTCTGCCAACCAATTTTCTATCCATATCAGCACTCTACCCCCAATACCATATGCCCTAATTTTGCCCACTAATCTCCTATGTGGGACCTAACCAAAGGCTTTCTGAAAGTCCAGGTACGCTACATCCACTGGCTCTTCCTTGTCCATTTTACTAGTTACATCCTCAAAAAATTCCAGAAGATTAGTCAAGCATGATTTCCCCTTCATAAATCCATGCGGACTCGGACTGATCCTGTTACTGCTATCCAAATGTGCCGCTATTTCATCTTTTATGCTTGACTCCAGCATCTTCCCCACCACCGATGTCAGGCTCACTGGTCTATAATTCCCTGTTTTCTTTCTACTGCCTTTCTTAAAAAGTGGGATAACATGAGCCACCCTTCAATCCACAGGAACTGATCCTGAATCTATAGAACATTGGAAAATGATCACCAATGCATCCACGATTTCTAGAGCCACTTCCTTAAGAACCCTGGGATGCAGACCATTAGGTCCTGAGGATCTATCAGCCTTCAGTCCCATCAGTCTACCCAACACCATTTCCTGCCTAATGTGGATTTCCTTCAGTTCCTCCGTGGGAGATTTTAATGCAGGTATCCACCCAGAAATATTGTTCCCACACCATGCTTCTCCTCCTCCTCCAACATTCCTCTGGCACCTGCTGCACAACCCCGGGTTGTAGCTTCCGCAACTTGAAATAACCGGAATATCATGGTGGAAATCCCCACATAATTCAATTAGACTTCAACAAACATGTCCATCAAAAATATGCACATGTTGCAGACTCCTTTTCTGAATGATAAAGGGGACTCAAAAAATCCATAGAGTTTGGAAATGATCTAAATTTGTTGCTGGCTATTATTTTATTTGTTCCTCTCAATATTGTACCAACAATTCCAACTTTCTCATATTGCCTCATCATGATTTTTGGCAAGTGCTGGAGAATGTGATCAGGGTCCATAAAACAGGATGATGTTTTCTGCACTACCTAAGGGAATTCACATTGCACTCTCCAAAGCGGCCAAAGTTCCTGGTCGTCATCTGGTTAGCTATTACATCCATGCCAGATCACTGTGGGATATCTACGGCATAAGCCATTCTCAATTACTACTGCTATTTTTTAAACCCAAAGTAAAACAGCCTGTTAATATTTTGAAGAAGAATGCAGCCAGGGAAGGATCCAAAACTAACCACCTGGCAGGTGTTCCGGATGGAGACCAAAAGATGCCAAGTTCCACAAATCAACTCCAGAAACTGCATGATTAAAACAATACTATTCCAATAGTGCTTTCTCAATGCAGATTTATAAACTTGTGTACCAGCATGAATTATCTAGCAGCATCGGCTCAATTAGGAATTTGAAACTTCCAAGAGAATTAAAATGTTGCCAAAGGTGTTAACGCTCTGACTCCCGATAATAGATGGAGTAGGATTGATGCAAGGATAGGATGCATTTGTTTTATAATGTGGTGGCACCCATTTGTGAAGAAACTTGCTGACCACATTCACCCAACTCTGAAACCATTTCTAAAACAATGGCATCATGTTCCACAAGGATACTTTGAGCCGAAGGGCCTGGGGTTAGCAGGGAGAGATAGTTCAGCCACAATTGAATGACGGAAGAGACAATGAATGGTCTAATTCTACTCCTATTACTTATGACTTTATGACAATGGAATGGAATAACAGTGCCGTACATCCTACAGCACTGTTTCTAGTTTACATGAAAGGGCAAGAGCTTGCTCCACCGCTGTCTAGATAAATGTTCAAACATTAGAGTAAATATTAAAAAAAATCAAATTAAAATAAAAACAAAATTTCTCTTGGTTTAATATTTTGAATAATTCTGAAAGAAAAAGAAGTTTGATAACTTACTTGTCTCTTGCAAGCCCAGATGGAGGCAAGGATGGCCAAGGTGATCCTGCTATACACCAATCTTATTGATAGATTAAAGAGACAACATAAAGAGGGAAAAACAAAGGAGCATTGTGGAAACTATGAAGTTCAGGTCAGAGTTGTTCCTGATCCTGAAACCAAAAGAAGGCTAGAAAAACCCAAAAGATCAGACGTTGTCCTGGAAGGAAGAAGAAACATGAGTAGATATTAGTGAGAGAAACTTACTGCAGATCAGCTCTCTGCATGTCCCTTTGTTTGTTTGCTCCCTATTTAATTGCAGATAAAATACTGCCGTGTGAGAAGCTCTTGGACAGGCACAAAGATTTGTAGTGAATGGAGGGGTATGGTTCGTGTGCAGACAAATGAGACTAGTTTATCTCGGCATCATGTTTGGCACGAACATTGTGGGCCAAAGGGTCTGTTTCTGTGCTGTACTTTTCAAGGTTCCTTGTTCTGTGTTTTTTTAATCTATCAGCTAGACTGCTCCATAAGCTTTCTAATCATCATGATAACCTTGGCTTCAGCTATAAGAGAGATACTCTTTGTCCTATGCACCCACCTTGACTGCAAGTTAAAACTAACTCTCTTTCTCACCTTCCCAGTTCTTTGCCTGAAACATTGACCTTTTCTCTTAGCACAAATGCTGCAGAAATTGCTGTGTGTCTGCAGAATTTTGCGTTTTTACTTCAGATTTCCAACAGCTGGTGTTATTTTTGATTTCATTTCCCCTTTCAAAGCTGTTTTTCTGCAGGAATTGTAGAACTGCGTAAATTTGCCAATGTCAAGGAAACTAAATTCTTATATTTCATAAATATTTCCCGAGTATAATATTACTCATCATATCCTCAGTCTCCCATCTCTCAGTTTGGTGGAGATGTTAACGTTTTTAAGACATTAAACAATAGCAGAGTGTTTGTAATTGTGTTTGCATTCCCTTTATTCCCTACTACATGTCCAATTCCACCCTATCTAGATATCTATTCCTAAAGCTGATATAGAAATGGCTTTATTTTTTTATCATTCCCTTTTTGAAACAACTTTCAGAAAGAAAGTTATACCTGGTGAACGTAGGGTCAATTGTAACATACAAGTCTCCATTTTACAATGAGATGGAAGTTCATCCTTCCTAAATAAATATTAATAGAATAATCTGGAGGAGCTCTTGGTGAAAAACGTCTCAAGTTTTTGAATTTGTACATTGTGCAAAATTGTGGGTCACAGCAGGGATTTTAAACACCTCCAACTTTTAAAGGAATGGGAGAATAAGGGGTGGGCCATTTAGAACTGAGATGAGGAAAAACTTTTTCACACAGAGAGTTGTGAATTTGTGGAATTCTCTGCCTCAGAAGGCAGTGGGGGCCGAATCACTTGATGCATTCAAAGTTAGATAGAGCTCTTAGGGCTAGCGGAATCAAGGGGTATGGGGAGAAGGTGGGAACGGGGTACTGATTGTGGATGATTAGCCATGATCACATTGAATGTCGGTGCTGTCTCGAAGGGCCGATTGGCCTACTCCTGCACCTATCGCCTATGTATCTATGTATGTAAATGTGAGGCAAAGAGAAATTGAATAGAAATTAGAACATATATAACCCATTTCTTTACACAAAGCATGCCTAAATCCCCTTTAGTTTCGTTTAGTTTATCATCACATGTAACGATGTGCAATGAAAAACGTTTTTGTTACGTACTATCCAGTCAGCGAAAAGATTATACATGATTATAATTAAGATGTCCCCAGTTTACAGACGCAGGATAACAGGAACAATGTTTAGTGCAAGAAAACTCCTGTAAAATATGATTAAATATGGTCTGAGAGTCTCCACCTACGTAGATAGTAGCTGAGGACCACTCTCTAATTGGTTACAGGATGGTTCAGTTGCTTGATAACAGCTGGAGGAATTGTCCCTGAATCTGGAGGTGTACATTTTCACACTTCTGTACCTCTTGTCTGATGGAAGAGGGGAGAAGAGGGAGTGTCTGGGGTGAGGTTCATTGTTGATTATGCTGCTGGCCTTTCTGAGGCAGTGTGAAGTACAGATGAAGTCAATGGAAAGGAAATTGGTTTTCCTGATGGTCTGGGCTTTTGTGCACGTTTTAATATGTTTGTACATATTTCATGTGGATGTCCTGGCCATTGCAACATTTGAAACAAGGAAAAGTAACTTAGCAGAAGCTGCCAATTTTCTGACATTACTCACATTTGATTGAATCATCTATGTATGGGGTTTTTATACCATTCCAACATAAATTGAATCAAAAATATCTCAATCTACAACTTTTGCTTTTAACTGCTTGATTGAACTACATCCTGTTTCCCCATGTGAATCTGTGCAATTACTGCTAGCTGTAAGAAATGCTAGCATCTACCACAAAGGAAGGATTAGTGGAATGAAGGGTGATTTCTTCGAAATAAATAAGAACCTGAGGATAGATATACAGTCTCACAGCACAAAAACACGGCCTTTGGCCCAACTCGTTCATGTCGACCAAAATGCCCCATGTAAGCTGAACCTGTTTGCCTGCAATACGTCCATATTCCAAGGTTTTGTAGCCACGTTTGCGGATGATACGAAAATGTGGTAGGGCAGGTAGAGAAAGCAGGGACCCTGCAGAAGGACTTGGACAGGTTGGGAGAGTGGGCAGATAAATGACAGATTAAATATAGTGTAGCAAAGTCTGGTGTTTAAATAATCTTGACCTCTGATGACTTGACTCATTGTTCACCATCCACTAGGACTGGTGAAATAGCTGTGTCATGATGCCAGCTTTCCATGCTATCCGATTGTGTGTATATATTTACAGGGCTGTAAATAACAACTATCCTTCTGCACCATTCAATGTTAAGGAGTGATAAATAACACTCCTTGTCCTATGAATTGTGTTTTGTTCTCAACCTATTAAGCCCTTGCAATTTCTTCACATCTTCAAATCGCAACAATCAAAATGAATTAATTTAACATTGCAGCTATTTTGAGTTGAGTCTGATCAAAGAGTGTCTAAGGGTCTCCAATGAGGTAGATATTTCTGGTCTCTGTAATATTTGAACCTAATTTATCCTCAAGGATTTGGTTTAGCTGTACCACCATCTGGCCTTAAAACTAAAACAAATAAAGAATCCCTTGTTATGTATTTCTCATTTGACCTTGACTTTTATTGCATGTCCTGAAACCTGCTTAAGGCACTCTCAAACTTCACTACTCATTCACGCCTTGTGGTTCCTTGTTGGTCTTTTAATAATTTCATTACAAGGGATTCATAAGCATCTTGGCAGGAAAGCCAAACATATCTCAGCAGCCCAGTCTTTGGAAGTACTATTATTGTAGGAAAACTGTCCTTGGGAGCAGACAGTAATGGTAGTTTCTATGCATTAAACTGAAATTAGTCAAGTCAAGTCAAGAGAGTTTATTGTCATGTGTCCCAGATAGGACATTGGAATTCTTGCTTTGCTTATGGACCAATTATGGACTAGCAGCACTTCCTTGTCTCAAAACATTGCAAGAAACTTGCCCTAATCCCACAAATACCACAAGAATATATCAAAAGGATAGGTCATGAGTAAGGAATATAGTTCTCAAAAACATTTTCCAAGGACTATTGGAGGATTTAACACCAGCTGCTAACTCTGTTAACAAAAGATGCATTGAGTATTGCACTTTCACAAAAGCTACAATGATCTCACTGGGAATATTTCCCTGGATCACAGGTTCTGTTCTCTTTCGCAATATTTCCTGAAAGCATTTCCAATAACTACACAAGGAGGTTTCTGAAACTTCTGAACATGCAGAAGTTGTGCAAGAAAAACATGTTGAAATCATAATGCCAAAACATTCTATTTTCACATTTTTCCATATCTTGCTGTGTTGTCTTAATTCTGTGAATCTGACTCTGTCCCATGATGTTTTGGATCTCTCTCCATTGATTGCCCTAAGAATCTATTAACAGTACAGTCAATTCTGCTTCAACCCTGCTCAACGTTAAAAAGACTTCCCCTCCTACGGTGGCCACCTGAAATGAGTGTGTTTCATTTCAATATTGACATGAGACTCTCCTACTTATATACAGTTGGATAAATAAATTAGTTTGCCTCTGTCTGAGCTTGCAGTGTACAAATTCCTTTTGGTATTTCTGGTCTTAAATGACCAAGCAGAAATCCTTAACATCATCCCACAAAAATGCTTTTTCACTTTGTGGAGATGGAAGAAGCCAACATATTTCATCAATCCTCAAAACCAAATTCGGGTCACTGGTAGAAACCCTTCCTACACATCCATGCTTGAGAAATGCCTGAGAAATAGATCAAAATTGCAAACAAATCAGATAGTTTCTGCTTCAGAGGGCATTCTTGACACAGCTCACTCAATTTATTTTGAATAAGGCTGTTTTACCTTGATCATCAAGATTTGACATCCCAAGACAACAATGTGTGTGCCCCATGTGTGTGCTTGAACAACAGAACGTTGGGATCTTATGCTGGTCCTTCTTGGACAGAGGAATCCTGTAAATAGACATCTCTAAAGATCTCGAGAAACCATGCATCACTAATCTATCAAACTGCCTCATTTTGGTAGATTAGTTTTATATCATTAGCTACACTTTATTAGAATGTTATGTAGATTCTGTGTAATCTGTATGCAAGTACATTTCGGACATCATCAAATACATGATGGTGCAAGAATAAAAACATGAAACATAAGGTTCGAAGTTTAGTTCTGTGTGCACAGATAATCGGAATAAGCTTAAAGAAAACAGGTGTGGGAAAATCTCTGATGAACTTTGTAAGAGTGCAAGGATGGATAGTGTCAAACAGATTTAAACAGAAACAGGTCGTTCAGCCCAACTTGCCCAGCTGAGCAAGATGCCCAACCTACACTCGTCCCACCTGCCCGGGTTTGGCCGATACCCCTCTCAACCTTCCCTATCCATGCACCTGTCCGATTATCTTATTCCCCTACTCTGGGTAAAGGACTCTGTGCATTTAGACAGTAGACAATGGCCAGCACCGCTATTCACTGTGATCATCCTCAATCAGTACCCCATTCCTGCCTTCTCCCCATATCCCTTCACTCCGATATCTTCAAGACTTCTATCTAACTCTCACTTGAAAGCATCCAGAAAATTGGCCTCCACTGCCTTCTGAGGCAGAGAATTCCATAGATTCACAAATCTCTGGGTGAAAAAGATTTTCCTTATCTCCATTCTAAATGGCCTACCCCCTATTCTTAAACTGATGCCCCTGGATCTGGACTCCCCAACATCGGGAACATGTTTCCTGCCTCTAGCATGTCCAATCCCATAATAATCTCATGTTTCAATAAGATCCCCTGTCATCCCTCTAAATTCCAGAGTATACAAGCCCAGTCACTCCATTCTTTTGTCATATGACAGTCCCGCCATCCTGGGAATTAACCTCGTGAACATATGCTGCACACCCTCACTATCAACAATGTCCTTCCTCAAATTTGGAGACCAAAACTACACACAATACTCCAGGTGTGGTCTCACTAGGGCCCTGTACAACAGCAGAAGGATCTCTTTGCTCCTCTTGTTATGAAGGCCAACATGCCATTAGTTTTCTTCACTGCCTGCTGTACCTGCATGCTTACTTTCAGTGACTGGTGAACACGGATACTCAGATCTTGTAGTACTTCCCCCATTTCCTAACTCGACACCATTCAGACAATAATCTGCCTTCCTGTTCTTGCCACCAAAGTGGATAACCTCACATTTATCCACATTGATCATGGTGCAAATCAACTCCTACCTCGACAAAACCTGGACCCACTGCAGTTCGCTGACCGCCACAACAGATCAATGGTGAATGCGATCTCGCTGGCTCTCCACTCCGCTCTGGACCACTTAGAAACATAGAAAATAAGTGCAGGAGTAGGCCATTCGGCCCATCGAGTCTGCACCGCCATTCAATATGATCATGGCTGATCATTCAACTCAGTATCCTATACCTGCCTTCTCTCCATACCCCCTGATCCCTTTAGCCACAAGGGCCACATCTAACTCCCTCTTAAATATAGTCAATGAACTGGCCTCAACTACCTTCTGTGGCAGAGAATTCCAGAGACTCACCACTCTCTGTGTGAAAAATGTTTTCCTCATCTCGGTCCTAAAGGAATTTCCCCTTATCCTTAAATTGTGACCCCTTGTTCTGGACCTCCCCAACATTGGAAACAATCTTCTGCATCTAGCCTGTCCTACCCCTTAAGAATTTTATAAGTTTCTATCAGATCCCCCCTCAATCTTCATAAATTCTAGCTAGTACATATAACCATATAACCATATAACAATTACAGCACGGAAACAGGCCCTCTCGGCCCTTCCAGTCCGTGCCGACCATTTGTTTTCCCCTAGTCCCATCTACCTGCACTCAGACCATACCCCTCCATTCCCTTCCCGTCCATATACCTATCCACTTTACTTTTAAATGTTAAAATCGATCCTGCCTCCACCACTTCTGCTGGAAGCTGATTCCACACAGCCACCACCCTCTGAGTAAAGAAGTCCCCCCTCACGTTACCCCTAAACTTCTGTCCCTTAATTCTCATGTCATGCCCTCTTGTTTGAATCTTCCCTACCCTCAATGGGAAAAGCTTATCCACGTCAACTCTGTCTATCCCTTTCATCATTTTAAAGACCTCAATCAAGTCCCCCCTTAACCTTCTGCGCTCCAAAGAATAAAGACCTAACTTGTTCAACCTTTCTCTGTAACATAGTTGCTGGAACCCTGGCAACATTCTAGTAAATCTCCTCTGTACTCTCTCTATTTTGTTGACATCCTTCCTATAATTAGGTGACCAAATTGTACACCATACTCCAGAATTGGTCTCACCAATGCCTTGTACAATTTTAACATTACTTCCCTACTCCTATATTCAATGCTCTGACTTATAAAGGCCAACACACCAAAGGCTTTCTTTACCACCCTATCTACATGAGATTCCACCTTCAGGGAACTATGCATTCTATACTCATGACTACAAGCCGAGTCTATCCAGTCTTTCCTCATATGAAAGTCCTGACACCCAGGAATCAGTCTGGTGAACCTTCTCTGTGCCCCCTCTATGGCAAGAATGTCTTTCCTCAGATTTGGAGACCTAAACTGTACACAATACTGCAGGTGTGATCTCACCAAAACCCAGTACAACTGCAGTAGAACCTCCCTGCTCCTATACTCAAATCCTTTTGTACGGATTCTAACATACCATTCGCTTTCTTCACTGCCTGCTGCACCTGCATGCCTACTTTCAATGACTGGTGTACCATGACACCTTTTCCTAATCGGCCACCATTCAGATAATAGTCTACCCTCCTGTTTTTGCCACCAAAGATGGATAACCTCACATTTATCCATATTATACTGCATCTGCCATGCATTTGCCCACTCATCCAGCCTATCCAAGTCACCTTGCAGACTCCTAGCATCATCCTCAGACCTAACACTGTCCCCCAGATTCGTGTCATCCGCAAACTTGAAGATGTTGCATTCAATTCCCTCGTCCAAATCATTATATATATTGTAAATAACTGGGGTCCCAGCACTGAGCCTTGCGGTACCCCACTAGTCACTGCCTGTCATTCTGAAAAGGACCCATTTACGCCTACCCTTTGCTTCCTGTCTGCCAGTCAGTTCTCTATCCACATCAATACTGAACCCCCAAAACCGTGTGCTTTAAGTTTGTATACTAATCTCTTATTTTGGACAACAAAAATTCATATGTCAGGCTCTTATTCATTGATTAAAGCTTGGCATTTAATACTATCATCCCCTCCAAGCTGGTTACCAAACTCACAGAACTGGGTCTCTGCGCATCCGTCTGCAGTTGGATCCTCGACTTCCTAATTCACAGACCACAGTCTGTTCGTATTGGTGGAAATGTGTCAGACGATAACAATCAGCACGGGAGCACCTCAAGGCTGCGTGCTCAGCCCCCTGCTGTACTCACTCTATACTCATGACTGCGTAGCCAGTCACAGTGCGAACTCCATCATCAAGTTCGCTGACGACACCACTGTAGTGGGACGTAATCACTGATGGGGTTGAGTCAGAGTGCAGAAGAGAGATCGAGCAACTGTCCATACGGTGCCAGCACAATAACCTGGCCCTCAACACCAGCAAAACCAAGGAACTGATTGTGGACTTTGGAAGGAGTAGGATGGGGACCCACAGTCCCATTTATATCAATGGGTTGATGGTTGAAAGGGTCAAGAGCTTCAAATTCCTGGGCGTGCACATCTCTGAAGATCTTTCCTGGTCCGAGAACACTGATGCAATTATCAAGAAAGCTCATCAGCGCCTCTACTTCCTGAGAAGATTATGGAGAGTTGGTTTGTCAAGGAGGACTCTCTCAAGCTTCTACAGGTGCATAATAGAGAGCTTGTTGACCAGTTGCATCGTGGCTTGATTCGGCAACTTGAGCGCCCTGGAGAGGAAAAGACTACAAAAAGTAGTAAACACTGCCCAGTCCATCATCGGCTCTGATCTTCCTTCCATCGAGGGGATTTATCGCAGTTGCTGCCTCAAAAAGGCTGGCAGCATCATCAAGGACCCACACCATCCTGGCCACACACTCATATCACTGCCGCCTTCAGGTAGAAGGTACTGGAGCCTGAAGACTGCAACGACCAGGTTCAGGAATATCTACTTCCCCACAGCCATCAGGTTATTAAACCTGGCTCGGACAAAACTCTGAACATTACTAACCTGTTATTAATCTGTTCAAAATCTGTTATTTGCACTTCATCAGTTTATTTATTCATGTGTGTATTTACGTATATAATGGTATAGGGACACACTGATCTGTTTTGTAGTCAATACCTACTATGTTCTGTGTGCTGAAGAAAAGAAAGAATTTCATTGTCCTTTCAGGGACACATGACAATAAACTCACTTGAACTTGAACTTGATTTATCCACATTAAACTGCATCTGCCGTGCATTTGCCCACTCACCCAACCTGTCCAAGTCACCCCACATCCTCACAGCATCCTCCTCACAGTTCACACTGCTACCCAGATCTGTGTCATCTGCAAATTTGCTAATGTTACTTTTAATCCCTTCATCTAAATCATTAATATATATTGTAAACGGCTGTGGTCCCTGCACCTATCCTAGTGGTACCCCAATAGTCACCTCCTGCAATTCTGAAAGGGACCCGTTAATTCCAAAGTCTTTGTTTCCTGTCTGCCAACCAATTTTCTTTCCATGTCAGTATCCTACCCCCAATACCAATGTTGCCCATTAATCTCCTGTGGGACTTTTATCAAAGGATTTCGGAAAGTCCAGGTACGCTACATCCACTGGCTCTCCCTTGTTCATTTTCTTAGTTAAATCCTTGAAAAATTCTATAAGATTAGTCAAGCATGATTTCCTCTTCATAAATCCATGCTGACTTGGACCAATCCTGTTACTGCTATCCAAATGTGCCGCAATTTCATCTTTTATAATTGACTCCAGCATTTTCCACACCACCGATGTCAGGCTAACGTCTATAATTCCCTATTATCTCTCCCGCCTTTCTTAAAAAGTGGGATAACATTAGCTACCCCATCCACAGGAACTGATCCTGAATCTATAGAACATTGGAAAATGATCACCAATGCGTCCACGGTTTCTAGAGCCACTTCATTAAGTACCCTGGGATGCAGACCATCATGTTCTGGAGATGTACGAGCCTTCAGTCCCATTAATATACACAACACCATTTCCTGCTTAATGTGAATTTCCTTCAGTTCATCTGGGAGATTGTTTGTGTCTTCCTTAGTGAAGACAGACCCAAAGTACCTGTTCATCTCGTCTGCTATTTCCTTGTTCTCCATAATAAATTCACCTGTTTCTGTCTTCAAGGTCTTAACTAATTTTTCCCCTTCACATACCTAAATACGCTTTTACTATCCTCCTTTATATTCTTGGCTAGCTTCCTCCGTACCTCATCTTTTCTCCCCATAGTGCCATTTTAGTTATCTTCTGTTGCTCTTTAAAAGTTTCCCAATCCTCTGGCTTCCCACTCATCTTTGCTGTGTTATGCATCTTCACTTTTATTTTTATACTGTCCCTGACTTCCATTGTCCGCCAGGATCGCCTCATACTTCCCTTAGAATCTTTCTTCCTCTTTGGAATGAACTGATGCTGCACCTTCTGTATTATACCCAGAAAAACCTGCCATTGTTGTTCCACTGTCATCCCTGCTAGGGTATCTTTCCAGTCAAATTTGGCCAGCTCCTACCTTATGGCTTCATAGTCCCCTTTGCTCAACTGTAATACTGACACTTCTGATTTTCCCTTCTACCTCTCAAATTGTAGATTAAAACATCATATGATGGCCACGACCTCCTAATGGCTCCTTTCCCTCAAGTTCCCTTATGAAATCCGGTTCATTGCACAACACTAACTCCAGAATTGTCTTCACCCTGGTGGGCCACAGTACAAGCTGTTCTAAGAATCCATCTCAGAGGCACTCCACAAACTCCCTTTCTTGGGGTTCAGTACCAACCTGATTTTTCCTAGTCTACCTGCATGTCGAACCGTAGCATTACCTTTGCAACATGCCAATTTTAACTCTTGTTTCAACTTGCACCCTATGTCCAGGCTACTGTTTGGGGCCTGTAGACAATTCCCATTAGGGTATTTTTACTCTTACAATTCCACAGTTCTATCCATACTGAATCTACATCTCCTGATTCTATGTCACCCCTCGCAAGGGACTGAATTTCATTCCTAACCAACAGAGCTACTCCACCCCTCTGCCCACCTATCTGTCTTTTCTATAGGATGTATACCCTTGAATATTCAGATCCCAGTCCTGGCCCTCTTGCAACCATGTCTCTGTAATTCCCACAACATCATACTTTCCAATTGCTAACTGAGCCTCAAGCTCATCCACTTTATTTCTTATAAAGTGGATGAGCAAAGAAGGTAGGTCAATATGCAGGTAGACTGGGAAAATCAGGTTGGTTCAGGACCCCAAGAAAGAGAGTTTGTAGAATGCCTCCAAGATGCATTCTTAGAGCAGCTTGTAATGGAGACGACCAGAGAAAAGGCAATTCTGGTGATTTAGTGTTGTCCAATGAACCAGATATGATAAGAGAACTTGAGGTAAAGGAACCACTTGGAGGTAGTGATCATAATATGATTAGTTTTAATCTGCAATTTGAGAAGGATAACATTAAATTGGAAGTGGCAGTGATGTAGTTGAACAAAGGGGACTATGAAGGCATGAGAGGGGAGCTGGCCAAAGTAGACTGGAAAGGGATCCTAGCAGGAATGGCAGTGGAACAGCAATGGCAGGAATTTCTGGGCATAATTTGGAAGACGCAGGATCATTTCATTCCAAAAAGGAAAAAGGATTCTAAGGGGAGTAGGACGCAACCGTGACTGACAAGAGAAGTTAGGGATAGAATAAAACTAAAAGAAAAGATGTATAACACAGCAAAGAGTAGCTGGAAGCCAGAGGATTGGGAAACTTTCATAGGACAACAGAAGGAAACAAAACGGGCAATATGGGCTGAAGAGATGAAGTATGAAGGGAAGCTGGCCAGGAATGTAAAGAAGGACAGTAAAAGCTTCTTTAGATAAGTTAAGGGAAATAGAGTAGCAAAGTCAAATGTGGGTCCCATGAAGGCAGACACGGGTGAAATTATTATAGACAACAAGGAAATGGTAGAAGAGTTGAATAGGTATTTCGGATCTGACTTCACTAAGGATGACACAAACAATCTCCCAAAGGTACTTGAGGACAGATGATCTAAGGGGGTAGAGGAACTGTAAGAAATTTCCATTAGGCGAGAAATAGTATTAGGTAGGCTAAAGGGACTGAAGGATGATAAATCCCCTGGGCCTGATGGTCTGCATCCCAGGGTCCTCAGGGAGGTTACTCTAGAAATAGTGGTTGCATTGGTGATCATTTTTCAAGAAAGGAGTGAGAGAGAAAACGGGGAATAACAGACCAGTTAGCCTGACTTCGGTGGTGGGAAAGATGCTGGAGTCAGCTATTGAAGAGGTAATAATGGGGCATTTGGATAGCAGTAAAATGATTAGTCCAAATCAGAATGGATTTATGAAAGGGAAATCATGCTTGACTAATCTTCTGGAAATTTTTGAGGACCTGACAAGTAAAATGGATGATGGGGTGCCAGTGGATGTAATGTATCTAGACTTTCAGAAAGCCTTTGATAAGGTCCCGCATGGGAGACTGGTGACTAAAATTAGAGCAATGGTATTGGGGGTAGGGTGTTGACATGGACAGAAAATTGGTTGGCAGACCGGAAGCAAAGAGTAGGAGTGAACGGGTCCTTTTCAGAATGGCAGGCAGTGGCGAGTGGAGTGCCACAAGGCTCGTTGTTGGGGCCGCAACTGTTTACCATATACATTAGTGACTTGGAAGAGGAAATTAAGAGCAACACTAGCAAGTTTGCGGATGACACAAAGCTGGGTGGCAGTGTAAACTGTGAAAAGGATGTAAGGAGGTTGCAGGTTGACCTGGACAGGTTGAGTGAGTGGGCAGATGCAGTATAATATAGAAAAGGTGAGGTTATCCACTTTGGCAGCAAAAACAAGGGGGCAGATTATTATCTTAATGGGGTTAGGTTAGATAAGGGGGAGGTGCAGCGAGACCTGGGCGTCCTTGTACACCGGTCACTGAAAGTTGGCGTGCAGGTACAGCAGGCAGTGAAGAAAGCTAATGGAATGTTGGCCTTCATAACAAGAGGATTTCAGCATCAGAGTAAAGAGGTTCTTCTGTAGTTGTATAGGGCTCTGGTGAGACCACATCTGGAGTATTGTGTACAGTTTAGGTCTCCTAATTTGAGGAAGACATCCTTGTGATTGAGGCAGTGCAGCGTAGGTTCACGAGATTGATCCCTGGGATGGCGGGACTGTCATATGAGGAGAGATTGAAAAGACTAGACTTGTATTCACTGGAGTTTAGAAGGATGAGGGGGGATCTTATAGAAACATATAAAATTATAAAAGGACTGGACAAGCTAGATTCAAGAAAGATGTTCCCAATGTTGGGCGACTGGAGGCGAAAAAAGCCCTAGTCTCACTCAGTTACCTTCTTTCCCCTATTTATAAAATCTCATTGGATTTTCCTTAATATTTTCTGCCAGAAGTATAACATTCTCTCTTTAATTATCTGCCAGAGGTATAATGTCATCTAATATCCTGTCCCCCTTTCTTTAAAGATTACCTGCTTTTATCTAGGCAGCAGAATGGTGGAGCCATAGACCTGCTTCCCCGTGGCTCCACTGACCAAGGTCTCGGGTGCTGTGGGTGTGGAATTTGTATGTTCTTCAAGTGAACAAGTGGGCTTTCTCTGGTTGCCACCGTTTCCTCCACATCCCAAACATGTGCAGGTTTATTGACATTGAAATTGCTTTAGTGTGTAGTGAGTAGCAGAATCTGGAGGGTGTTAATATGAATATGTAAGATTTATTTGTTTTTAATGGATTCTCTGTGGTATTACTGTAAATGGTTCTGCTCTCTTAGCCAGTGCTGTGTGGTTTGGTTGAAGTGTCTGTTTCCATGCATCCACACAGGCGTGCCTTTCCACAGATCATAGACTGCTAACATGTCGTACAAGAATTTGATACAGCAAGAATCATAGCTCCATAGCAGAAGCTTCCACATCGCGGGGCTGAAGTATTCTGAGCTAATTCTGCGACCACCATCATCTATTGCGACAAGTGATGGCTTCCGCTGATTGTTGCGTCCGGAAGGTTGCATCCTTTTCAGGACGAACGATGACAGCATGGTCAACATTTGTAACAAGATGGACACAAAAAAGAGAAGAAGCAAGAATCATGGAGATTAAAGAACTGCAGATGCTAGACACAAAATGACAGAAAAGACATATAATATTGGAGCAACTCAGCAGGTCAGATAGCATTTCTGGAGAACGTGGATTGGTGATATTTCAGATCAGAGCCCTTCTTTAGACTAATTTGTGTTCATTCACTATCTGCCCCAGAGCCAAGCTTGATCAGTGCTGATGTCAAGTCATGCTCAGAAAATCTCTTTGGATTTCAGTGCTGATGCCAGGGTACATTCTGTTCCTCAGCTACTGTGTCTTCCAAGTATTGTTTAGCATAGAGATGTCCTAGAAACATAGAAAATAGGTGCAGGAGTAGGCCATTCGGCCCTTCGAGCCTGCACCACCATTCAATATGATCATGGCTGATCATTCAACTCAGTATCCTGTACCTGCCTTCTCTCCATACCCCCTGATCCCTTTAGCCACAAGGGCCACATCTAACTCTCTCTTAAATATAGCCAATGAACTGGCCTCAAATACCTTCTGTGGCAGAGAATTCCAGAGACTCAGCACTCTTTGTGTGAAAAATGTTTTCCTCATCTCGGTCCTAAAGGAATTCCCCCTTATCCTTACACTGTGACCCCTTGTTCTGGGCCTCCCCAACATCGGCAACAATCTTTGTACATCTATCCTGTCCAACCCCTTAAGAATGTTGTAAGTTTCTATGAGATCCCCCCTCAATCTTCTAAATTCTAGCGAGTACAAGCGAGTACAATTCTAGCAAGTATCCAGTCTTTCCTCATATGAAAATCCTGACATTCCAGGAATCAGTCTGGTGAACCTTCTCTGTGCCCCCTCTATGACAATAATGTCTTACCTCAGATTTGGAGACAAAAACTGTATGCAATACTCCAGGTGTGGTCTCACCAAAACCCAGTAAAAAAAAAACAAAAAAAAAAAAAACAACTGCAGTAGAACCTCCCTGCTCCTATACACAAATCCTTTTGCTATGAATGCTAACATACTATTCGCTTTCTTCACTCCCTGCTGTACCTGCATGCCTACTTTCAATGACTGGTGTACCATGACACCCAGGTCTCGTTGCATCTCCCCTTTTCCTAATTCGCCACCATTCAGATAATAGTCTACCCTCCTGTTTTTGCCACCAAAGTGGATAACCTCACATTTATCCACATTATACTGCATCGCGCATGCATTTTGCCCACTCACCCAACCTATCCAAGTCATCTTGTAGCCTCCTAGCATCCTCCTCACACCTAACACTACCCCCCAGATTCGTGTCATCCGCAAACTTCGAGATGTTGCATTCAATTCTCTCATCCAAATCATTAATATATATTGTAAATAGCTGGGGTCCCAGCAAACTGAGCCTTGCGCACGTGATAACAAAACCACTAAAAGTCACTGCCTGCCATTCTGAAAATGACCCGTTTACTCCTAACCTTTGCTTCCTGTCTGCCAGTCAGTTCTCTATCCACATCAGTACTGAACCCCCAATACCATGTGTTTTAGGTTTGTGTACTAATCTCTTATGTGGGACCTTGTAGAAAGCCTTCTGAAAGTCTAGATATAACACATCCCACTGGTTTCTCCCTTATATCCACTCCACTAGTAAACATCCTCGAAAAATTTTATAAGAAAAACAATATTCGTCAGACATAATTTACCTTTCATAAATCTATGCTGACTTTGTCCAATGATTTCACCACTTTCCAAATGTGCTGCTATCCATCTTTAATAACTGACTCTAGCAGTTTCCCCACTACCGATGTTAGAGTAACTGGTCTGTAATTCCCCGTTTTCTCTCTCCCTCCTTTTTTAAAAAGTGGGGTTACATTAGCTACCCTCCAATCCTCAGAAACTACTCCAGAATCGAAAGTGTTTTGAAAAACGAATTTGTTTGTTGAGGGAACATATTCGGTGGCAATCAGGAGGGAGCAACTTAGCAAATAGGTACATCTCATAAAGTTTGAGATAAAGGAATGCAAGGGTTGACATTTCATAGCTACAGTCACCATGCACAAAATAAATTCCACAGGAACAAAGGTGTGCGTGTATACCCCAAACATTAAATTCCATTTCCTTCTCCACAGGTACAATCAGCTGAATATTTCCGACCTGTTCAGTTTTCAGAGTTTTCCCAGCAACATTTGGCTTTTATTTTAACCAGATTTTAACGTTCAGCAATCCAGCGTTTGTTATTCAGTAATAAATCCTAATCTATTCGGAAACACAAGAAGTTGCAGATGCTAGAAGCTGCAGCAGCAAAAAAGCAAACTGCTGGAGGAGCTCGGCAGGTCAGGCAGCATCTGAGTCAATCCGACGGAGGATCTTGATTCAGAATGTTGACTGTAATTCTGCCACAATAGACCTGCGAATACCTCCAACTGTTTCCTGACCTGCGAATACCTCCAACTGTTTTCCCCCCATCCCTAACCTATTAATTTTGCCAATTAACTCTGAATTTTAATTGCCTTTTATTGTTAAATGACTATATAGACACTTAATAGCCAAAAGTAAGTAGATGCAGTCATAATGTTTAGATAGTAAAGATTATGACTTTAGGTTTTGTGGCCTCGCTGCCACAGAAGCAACAAGAAGGCATTGACGATGATTGCTTCGCCCAGACATCTGTATTCCTTTGAAATTATGCTAAGTGACCAGACACAGGAAACAATTTGATTTAAAAAAATCACAACTTTTTAAATTGATCAGAATTAAATGATGCCCATTAATTTTTCAGACTAGTTTAATATAGTTTAGTGCACATGTTTTGAGGTACAGTGAAAAGTTTTTTGTTGGGTGCTATCCAGTTAGCAGAAAGTCTATACACGATTACAATCAAGCCATTCGCAATGTATAAATAACGGATAAAGAATATAATATTTAATAAAATATAGTAGTGCCCAATAATCATTATTGAACAATATTGTCAAAGAATGCTTCTAAATTGGATCTCCCTTCATTCAAATACTGGTAGTTTCATGATAACTTTGCATGCATTGCTATTACCCCGGGCCTACACAAGCTGGTAACAAAATGAAAGGTTTATTGGAATGGTGAACGTTGAGAAAAATATCAGGAACACTAATATCACGCAGGCAGAAATTAAAACCACATGTACTGAAGAAATCTATCCAACTCTTAGTAGAAAAAAAAGCTAAACAGTGGTATGAAAGGGTACTACACTCAAGCTATCGTTTTGAGTGCAACTTCAAGGGTCTCGACCCGAAATGTCACCCATTCCTCCTCTCCAGAGATGCTGCCTGCTTCGCTGAGTTTCTCCAGGTTTTTGTGTCTCTCTTCGATTTAAACCAGCATCTACAGTTCCTTCGAACACACTTAAGAAAGACCTATCCGTATGTCCTTCAACAACCTAGCTGCCCGTGTGGCAACGCTGTTTATGTTCAGATCAATCAGAGATCGAACCAAACATAAGCTACGCGAATATGTAATCCAGGTACAATGCCGGGGGTCAAATACCGTTGTGTTTAGTTTCTTTAAATAAATCCCACATATCTTCTCCGCAAAATAATGCTCCCTTGTTCAAAATGTATTTTATGTTTCAGGCTGTTCTTTAGGAATCCGAAAACGTACAGTTAAAACATCAAGCTTAAAAAAAAAATCATGCGAACAAAAACTTGCTAAAATTGCCTAAGTAGACTTTTTTTTTAAAATGTGGATGTTCGTTCGGCAACCGAGTGGATAGCAACGGTAGGCGAGGTCGGACGTCCTGTGCGGATTTAGACTTGTCACTTTAAAATCATGAGCGAGTCTCAGTGAATCACAGCCGGGTAACTGCACCACATTATCCAGAACACCATAAATTCGCGGCAGCAAAATAAAAGTGTTAATTGGGAGCATGTGCATCGAAATTGATTGAAACGGCTCTGCAAGTAGTTAGGGAAGGGATCCCAGGCTGCCCAAGTGAGCCCCCTATTAAAATGCACATCCCAAGACTTTCCCAGAGGTGGGAGATATTAACGCTGTGGAGCACTATAATCTCTCGCTTCTCTTGTCCCAAACCAGTCTGAAGGAGGGTCTCGACCCGAAACGTCACCCATCCCTTCTCTCCAGAGATGCTGCCTGTCCCACTGAAATACTCCCGCTTTTTGTGTCTATTAACGCTGTGGAGATTCGCTTAGTACATAAACGATGCAGAGTTGGGCGAGGACTCGCTTGGCCGAAGGACCTGTTTCCACGCTGTCTCTAAAGTGTTAAAGTCTAAAGCTGTCCCGTCGCATGCAGCGTCCAGTTCACGGCTGCGGCACATACTGGGGAAAGACACCTGTAACGGGACGTAAAGGATGGCATGTTGGGCCAGGAAAGCCAAAACAAAAATAGAACAAGATACAAAGTTCTGGAGTAACTCAGCGGGACAGAGAGCATCTCTGGAGAATTACACAACAAGTTGGAGTAACTCAGCGGGACAGGCAGCATGTCTGGAGACAAGGAATGGGTGACGGTTCAGGTCGAGAAGAAGGGTCACGACAGGAAACGTCCCTTGTTCCTTCTCTCCAAAGATACTCCAACTTGTGTCTATCTTCGGTTTAAGCCAGCATCTGCAGTTCCTTCCTACGTATCTCTGGAGAACATAAATAGCCGATGTTTCGCGTCTGAAGAAGGGCTCCGACCCGTAACGTCGCCTATCCGTGTTCTCCAGAGATGCTACCAGATCCGCTGAGTTATTCCAGCAGTTTGTCTCTTTTTATTTGTATACCAACATCTGCAGTTGCTTGTGGCTACAAAATAGAAAGTGTGTCTTACACCGGGGAGGGTTGAACGGGTCAGGACGCTCCCGAACCCCTCCGACTTTCTCTAGTTTACAAACTCGCTTACTTGTTGACACCCCACTCCGTGTAGTTGCTGATGTAAAGTCCCGTTGGGTACTCCTGCAGCTTCCCGCTGTAGTTGGCCTGAATGATGTAGTCCTGCCCTGTTATCAGCTTCTCGTTCAGTTCAATCACCAGGTAGTCGTTCTCAGCTGCAAGCCAAGTGCAGCGGATGTCCGGAGGGATCAGGGCGTTGATGGTCACCCCAGTGTAGTGGAGCTCATGGCTGTGCAACAGGATGACCTCGGTCTCCTTGATGCAAGTCACCGTCACGTTAACTTGGCCGAAGAAGTGGCTGGGTCGCTCCAGCCCGGAGAGCGAGCGCGGCCACAGCTCCAGCTGGTAGTTCCTGGCGATAAGACTGGTTGGTAAGCGGGAGTTGTTCCATGGACCCTGACGACCCGGGGCCGCCGTCTCCCCGTCGGTGCTGGGAGGCTCCCGGGTCGGCGAGAAGATGCCCGTTTTCTCAGCAATCAGCTTGCCATAGAGAATGGCCAAAACCGTGCAAACCAGCAGTAAAACTAGGACGAGGAAGCTACATATCACCACTGCCTTCCTGCTGAGGTAGAACCCAGAGGTGGATGTTGGTCTCATTTTTGGTGCCGGTTCCTTTAGATGGGAATTAACTTTCTTTACATTTTATTGAGTGGTCACATTTTCGTGATGAGGCTGAGGAATGAAATCTGAAACCACTCGGGGCAATATTCATCTGACTACCAATACGAAGTTTTTTGTGGGTTACGCCTAGTAAGATCTCACTTTACCAATGGCAGCACAAAGCGTAGCTTTTCCCGGGATCTGGGAGTGCCTCGGGTCACTTTGAATTGGAGTCTGACGTCCGTTTCACAAGGGATTCACATACGATGTGGAGAGAACGGGCGAAAGAGCAGATGTGTCTTGTTTGGATTAACTATGCCCTGTAATGCGTAAAACGTGATATAGCGCGTACTGATTCTGGAATTTAAAAAAAAAAAAGAATTCGGGAATTTCCGGAAAGTTACTTGGCAAGCATTCTTCCCCTGGGCTGTTACCAACAAATCCCGCGGCGTGGTTTACTAGGAACTGGGGCAATCTGCAATATGTAATTAATTTGTTAACGGCAACTATGCGATTGAAGAACAAAGTAATTATGGCCTGGATTGTTGAAATCCATGCAGATGTAATTGTAAGTGTTTGTGCCGGCAGTAGGAGTTGAGGGCTGATGTCAGGAAGAAATTCAGGGACAAAATAGATTAATACTAGAATACTGAGAACTATATTCTCCATGCTATCTTTCCCTTTGCTCTACCTATTGTAGTATATTCTGGCGTGTTTGTATTTGTGTATGGTATTATCTGATTTGATTTGTTTAAGAAGGAACTGCAGATGCTGGGAAAATCGAAAGTAGACAAAAAATGCTGGAGAAACTCAGCGGGTGAGGCTGCATTTATGGAGAAAAGGGGTAGGCGACGTTTCGGGTCGAGACCCTTCTTCAGAATGATGTTGGGGGGGGGAGGGAGAAAGCAAGGACCTCCTGAAATTAGAGGTCGATGTTCATAACGCTGGGATGTAAACTACCCAACCGACAAATGAGTTGTTGTTCCTCCAATTTACGCTCAACGTAGATGGAGGAATTGGGAGTATGGGATAGAGTCCTTACAGGGAGCAGGGTGGGAAGAAATGTAGACAAGTTTGTAGTAGATGGCTGACCGAGAGCTACTACAAACCCACTGACTTGACCCACAGCTATCTTGACTACACTTTTTCCCACCCTGCTTCCCATAAGGACTCTATCCCCCTCCCAATTCCTCCATCTACTCCTCATCTGCACCCTGGATGAGGTGTTCCAGACCAGGGCATTGGAGATGTCCTAATTCTTCAGGAAACGTGGGTTCCCCTCTTCGACTATAGATGAGGCTCTCACCGAGGTCTCCTCTATATCCCGCAGATCCGCTCTCACTCTCCATCCCCTCCACTCGTAACAAGGACAGAGTCCCCCTTGTCCACATCTTTCACCCCATCAGCCGACGCATACAAAATGTAATCCTCCGACACTTTTGCCACCTCCAGGGAGATCCTACCACTGGCCACATCTTTCTATCTCCTCCCCATTCTGCTTTCTGAAGAGACCGTTCCCTCCGTAACTTCAATTCGTCCCTTCCCACCCAAACCACCACCTCTCCTGGTACTTTCCCCTGCAACCGCAGGAAATGCTACACCTGACACTTTACCTCAACCCTCATCTCCATCCCAGGACCCAATCAGTCTTTCCAGGTGAGGCAGAGGTTGCACCTCCTCCAACCTCATCTACTGCATCTTCTGTCGTAAGTGTCACCTTCTGTACATCGGTGAGACCAAGCATAGGCTCGGCGACCGCTTCGCCCAACACCTCCACTCAGTCCGTACTAACCAACCCGATCTCCTGGCTGGCCAGCACTTCAACTCCCCCTCCCATTCTGAATCTGTCCTTTCTGTCCTGGGCCTCCTCCATTGTCGGAGTGAGGCCCACTGTAAATTGGAGGAACAACACCTCGTATTTTGCTTGGGTAGTTTACACCCCAGCGGTATGAACATCAACTTCTCGAATTTCAGGTTTTCTCCCTCCTTCCCCTCCCACATAGCCTACTGTCTCCGCATAGATGCTACCTCACCCATTGAATTTCTCCAGAATTTTTAGTCTACATCTGAATTGAGTTGATTTGATAGCACTCAAAGCAAAACATGTGCCTCACTGCACATGACAATAATAAACCTAGAAATAAGGAACAAAAGATGCCAGCTAATACACACAAGGAAACCAAGTACTGGAGTAACTCAGCAGGCCAGACAGCATCTCTGGAGATCATGGTTAGGTGACATTTCAGGTCGAGAGTCTGAAGAAAGGTCTCGTCTCGAAACGTCACCTTTCCCTATTCTCCAGATATGCTGCCTGTCCTGCTGAGTTAGTCCTTTTGAATAGTAAACCTGAACTGCGCTTCGGGAAATTGGGGATCGATTGGTGTAGGACTTACATTCCACATTATTCCTTCATTACCACAAGGACACTCTCGGTCCGTCAGTGAACATTGCACATAAAGTCATAGGAACGGAATCTCTTGGAGATATAACTACTAAACATTTTCAATCGCTTGTTTTGTTTAACCTAAAAAAGGTTGTTGAGCTGGAGTTGATTATAGAGCCAGGTGGGTAGTCGACCCATGGTGGAATTTAAGCAGGATAAGAATGGGTTGACTACCCACCTGGCTCTATAATCAACTCCAGCTCAACTTCCTTTTTTAGGTTAAACAAAGCGAGCGATTGAAAATGTTTAACCATATATAACCATATAACAATTACAGCACGGAGACAGGCCCTCTCGGCCCTTCCAGTCCGTGCCGACCATTTGTTTTCCCCTAGTCCCATCTACCTGCACTCAGACCATACCCCTCCATTCCCTTCACGTCCATATACCTATCCACTTTACTTTTAAATGTTAAAATCGATCCTGCCTCCACCACCTCTGCTGGAAGCTCATTCCACACAGCCACCACCCTCTGAGTAAAGAAGTTCCCCCTCACGTTACCCCTAAACTTCTGTCCCTTAATTCTCATGTCATGCCCTCTTGTTTGAATCTTCCTTACCCTCAATGGGAAAAACGTATCCACGTTAACTCTGTCTATCCCTTTCATCATTTTAAAGACCTCAATCAAGTCCCCCCCTTAACCTTCTGCGCTCCAAAGAATAAAGACCTAACTTGTTCAACCTTTCTCTGTAACAGAGTTGCTGGAACCCTGGCAACATTCTAGTAAATCTCCTCTGTACTCTCTCTATTTTGTTGACATCCTTCCTATAACTAGGCGACCAAAATTGTACACCATACTCCAGAATTGGTCTTACCAATGCCTTGTACAATTTTAACATTACTTCCCTACTCCTATATTCAATGCTCTGATTTATAAAGGCCAGCACACCAAAGGCTTTCTTTACCACCCTATCTACATGCGATTCCACCTTCAGGGAACTATGCACAGTTATTCCTAGATCCCTCTGTTCCACAACATTCCTCAATTCCCTACCATTTACCATGTACGTCCTATTTTGATTTGTCCTGCCAAGATGTAGCACTTCACACTTATCAGCATTAAACTCCATCTGCCATCTTTCAGCCCACTTTTCCATATGGCCCAAATCTCTCTGTAGACTTTGAGAATCTACTTCATTATCCACAACACCACCTATCTTAGTATCATCTGCATACTTACTTATCCAATTTTCCACCCCATCATCCAGATCATTGATGTACATGACAAACAACAGTGGACCCAACACAGATCCCTGAGGCACCCCACTGGTCACCGGCTTCCAACCTGACAAACAGCCATCCACCATTACTCTCTGACATCTCCCATTCAGCCACTGTTGAATCCATCTTGCTACTCCGCCATTAACACCCAAAGATTGAACCTTCTGAACCAACCTTCCATGGGGAACCTTGTCAAAGGCCTTACTGAAATCCATATAGACAACATCCACTGCTTTACCCTCATCAATTTCCCTAGTTACCGCTTCAAAAAATTAAAGAAGGTTTGTCAAACATGACCTTCCAGGCACAAATCCATGTTGACTGTTCCTGATCAGACCCTGTTTATCCAGATGCTTATATATATTATCTCTAAGTATCCTTTCCATTAATTTGCCCACCATTGACGTCAAACTAAAGGTCTATAATTGCTAGGTTTATTCTTTGAACCCTTTTTAAACAATGGAACAACATGCGCAGTACGCCAATCCTCCAGCACTATTCCCATTTCTAATGACATTTGAAATATTTCTGTCATAGCTCCTGCTATTTCTACACTAACTTCCCTCAATGTCCTAGGGAATATCCTGTCAGGACCTGGAGACTTATCCACCTTTATTTTTTCAAAAGTGTCAGTACTTCCTCCTCTTTGAATCTCATAGTTTCCATAGCTACTATACTTTTTTCCCTTACCTCACAGAGTTCAATATCCTTCTCCTTGGTGAATACCGAAGAAAAGAAATTGTTCAATATCTCCCCCATCTCTTTTGGCTCTGCAGATAGCTGTCCATTCTGTTCTCTAATGGTCCAATTTTGTCCCTCGTTATCCTTTTGCTATTAATATAGCTGTAGAAACCCTTTGGATTTACTTTCACCTTTCTTGCCAAAGCAAACTCATATCTTCTTTTAGCCTTCCTAATTTCTTTCTTAAGATTCTTTTTACATTCTTTATACTCCTCTAGCACCTCATTTACTCCATGCCTCTATAATTATTGTAGATATCTCTCTTTTTTCGAAACAAGTGTCTAATTTCCCTCGAAAACCATGGCTCTTTCCAATTTTTACTATTTCCTTTCAACCTAACAGGGACATAAAGATTCTGTACTCTTACAATTTTCCCTTTAAATGTCCTCCATTTCTCTTCTACATCCTTCCCATGAAACAAAGTGTACCAATTCACTCCTTTAAAATCCTCACGCATTCCCTCAAAGTTAGCCTTTCTCCAATCAAAAATCTCCACTCTAGGTCCTGTTCTGACTCGCTCCATAATTATATTGAAACTAATGGTATTGTGATCACTGGTCCCGAAGTGCTCACCAACGCATACCTCCGTCACCTGTCCTGCCTCATTTCCTAACAGGAGGTCCAGCACTGCCCCTTCTCTGGTCGGTACCTCTATGTACTGCTGCAAAAAACTATCCTGCACACATTTTGCAAACTCCAAACCATCCAGCCCATTTACAGAATGTGTTTCCCAGTCTATTTTTGGGAAATTGAAATCTCCCACAATCACTACCTTGTGCTTACTACTAATATCTGCTATCTCCTTACATATTTGCTCTTCCAATTCTCGCTCCCCATTTGGCGGTCTATAGTACACCCCTAAAAGTGTTGCTACAACCGTTCCCACTTCTCAGTTCCACCCAAATAGCCTCCCTAGCCGAACCCTCTAATCTATCCTGCCAAAGCACTGCCGTAATATCCTCTCTGACAAGCAATGCAACACCTCCACCTCTGGTCCCTCCAATTCTATCACCCCGGAAGCAACGAAATCCTGGAATATTTAATTTCCAATCACAGCCCTCCTGCAACCATGTTTCACTGATTGCCACAACATCATATTTCCAGGTGTCAATCCAGGCTCTAAGTTCATCCACCTTACTTACAAGTTATAGTTTTTAGTAGTTATAGTTTTTAGTTTTAAAGATACAGCGTGGATACAGGCCCTTCAGTCCATCAACAACGTCCTCCGTGCTGACCCCGTTCTATCCTACACTTGGGACAATTTACAGAAGCCATTTAACCTACACACCCGCACGCCCTTGGAAGGTGGGAGAAAACTGGAGCACCTTTAGAAAACCCGCGAGGTCACAGAGAGAATGGCAAAGTTCACACAGACTTACGAAGGTAGACACAAAAACCTGGAGTAACTCAGCAGGACAGGCAGCATCTCTGGAGAGAAGCAAAGGGTGACGTTACGGATTGAGACCCTTCTCTGCAGAAATGCTGCCTGTCCCGCTGAGTTACTCCAGCTTTTTGTGTCTATCTTCGATTTAAACCAGCATCTGCTGTTCCTTCTTACACATTGATACAGACAACACCCACAGTCAGGATCGAGCCCAGGTCTCTGGCGCTGTAAAGCAGCAACCTTTTTACCCTGTGCCGCTGCAGTAGGTCAGGCCAACACCCATGCTATGCGAAAGATGCTAATGTTTCAGTCTGAACGTCTCTTATCAGAAGCCATCTGATGAAACATTTACTCCGTCTATCTCTACAGATGCTGCCTGGCCTGCTGAATATTTCCAGCCCTTGACCATTATCTTAGATTACCAGAATCTGCATTGTTTTATAGTTTAAGCTTTCAGTTGCCTTGTTCCAACTGACTTTTTGTGTTGCCCTGAATTTAATTATGAAATGTTAGCAGGTCATAGTGAGAGCATGCACTTTGAAGGCTATTTCCCACAGATTACTAATAGATATCACACTATCACCATACATTTTATTCATTGAGTACTTTCCGACTGGAACTAGTGTTAGAAAATACTCGTTTGACATCCACGGTGGCCTTTAAATTAGTTTCCTATCAGAAATTGTCATTGACTGTCTGAACCTGCAGAGAGAGGTGAACATCGTTCAGTCCAGCCTGAGCTTGTCACTTTCTTCCATCCAGTCGACCTTCATGGTGCGTTGCATCAGGAAGGCTGAAAGTATCGTCAAGGATGCCTGCCCGCCTTGGCCATTCTCCTTTCTCTCTTATATTTTCTGAGAGAAGATACAGGATATCTTAATCATAGAACCAAGGCCCTTCATTCAGCACAACTCGTCCATGCCAATCCAGTTGCCCTATCTATAGTCTCATTTGACCATGTATAGCACATATTCCTATAAGCCTTTCCTATCCATGTACCTGATCAAGTGGCTTTTAAATAATGTTATAGCATCTGCCTCAACTACCTCCTTTGACAGCTTGTAGCAAAATCTACCACCCTCGGGTTCATCAGGTTTGATCAGGTTCTGACCTCCCTCAGGTTCTGACCTGACCATCCTCGAGTTCATCAGGTTTGATTCCCCTAACCCGAGATAAAACTCTGGGCATTTACACCATCGGTCACCAACGCAGTCTCTTGCACCCCAACGAATAAAGTCCTAGCCTGCCCAGCCTCTCCCTGTAGTGCAGCCCCTCAAGTCCTAGCAACATCCTCGTAAATCTGCTCTGCGCTCTATCCAGTTTAATGAAATCTTACCTATAGCATGGTGACTAAAGCTGAACGCAGTGCTCCAAGTGTGTTCAGCTACTTCCCCACTGCTACCAGATTCATGAACCAATTACCTTTTTCACACCCCATTCCCAGAGTTGCTGTACACACTCTTGTTTTTAACTCCCGTCAGTTATTCCATTCTTGTATTTTAACATTCTTTTGCACTACTCGGATTTTGTTAATGTTTGAGGGCACTGAGCCTGTGTTCACTGGAGTTGAGAAGGATGATGGGACACCTCATTTAAACTTACCGAATAGTGAAAAACTCAGATAGATTGGATGTGGAGAGATGTTTTGCACTAGTGGGAGAGTCTAGGACCAGAGGGCACAGCCTCAGAATAAATGGACATACCTTTAGAAAGAAGATGAACAGATTCTTTAGTCAAAGGGTGGTGAATCTGTGGAATGCATTGCCACAGATGGCTGTGGAGGCCAAGTCATTGGGTATTTTTAAAGCAGGGTTTGGCGGATTCTTGATTAGTAAGGGTTATGGAGAGAAAGCAGGAGAATGGGGTTGAGAGGGAAAGATAGATCAGCCATGATTGAATGGCAGAGTAAACTCAATGGGCCGAATGGACTAATTCTGCTCCTATGATTTATGAATTTAGGAACTTTTGCACAATAATCTTGCACCATTGAGCTGTTTGCCATTTGAATTTATTGTGGTATATATCATAACTAGATACACTGTTTACTTTGTGAGCAAGGAATTTATTTGCACCCTGGTGTTTTGACAATAAACAAATCTAATTTAATTCAATGTTGCATTTAATTGCAGGTTTCATAAATTGGTATTTCATTATCATTTTCTTACACTTTCCAATGCCAATTCAAAGATACAAATTGAATGTTATATGTTGTTTCAATTAACTTGTAGAATTGCTGATACAGCTGGCATTTATTTTTACTTCACATGATAAAGATAATACAACAGGGAGATGAGAGTTTCCCCACCCCGACTCCCCCAGCCCCAATCAGCCATCCCCACTCCCTGCCGAGCCCAAACACCAGGATCGAGGGACCAAAATGCAATAGAAAGTAGACAAAAAAATGCTGGATAAACTCAGCGGGTGAGGCTGCATTTATGGAGAAAAGGAGTAGGTGATGTTTCGGGTCGAGACCCTTCTTCAGACAGATGTTTTTTTGGGGGGGGGGGGAAAGAAAGCAAGGACCTCCTGAAATTCTATGGTCGATGTTCATAATGCTGGGGTGTAAACTACCCAACCGACAAATGAGTTGTTGTTCCTCCAATTTACGCTCAACGTAGATGGAGGAATTGGCAGTATGGGATAGAGTCCTTACAGGGAGCAGGGTGGGAGGAAATGTAGACAAGTTTGTAGCAGATAGCTGACTGAGAGCTACTACAAACCCACTGACTACACTTTTTCCCATCCTGCTTCCCATAAGGACTCTATCCCCCTCCCAATTCCTCCATCTATGCCTCATCTGCACCCTGGATGAGGTGTTCCAGACCAGGGCATAGGAGATGTCCTAATTCTTCAGGAAACGTAGGTTCCCCTCTTCGACTATAGATGAGGCTCTCACCAAGGTCTCCTCTATATCCCGCAGGTCTGCTCTCACTCTCCATCGTAACAAGGACAGAGTCCCCCTTGTCCGCACCTTTCACCCCATCAGTCAACGCATACAAAATATAATCCTCCGACACTTTTGCCACCTCCAGGGAGATCCTACCACTGGCCGCATCTTTCTATCTCCTCACCTCTCCTGGTACTTTCCCCTGCAACCGCAGGAAATGCTACACCTGACACTTTACCTCAACCCTCATCTCCATCCCAGGACCCAATCAGTCTTTCCAGGTGAGGCAGAGGTTGCACCTCCTCCAACCTCATCTACTGCATCTTCTGTCGTAGGTGTCACCTTCTGTACATCGGTGAGACCAAGCGTAGGCTCGGCGACCACTTCGCCCAACACCTCCACTCAGTCCGTACTAACCAACCCGATCTCCTGGCTGGCCAGCACTTCAACTCCCCCTCCCATTCTGAATCTGTCCTTTCTGTCCTGGGCCTCCTCCATTGCCAGAGTGAGGCCCAATGTAAATTGGAGGAAAAACACCTCATATTTTGCTTGGGTAGTTTACACCCCAGCGGTATGAACATCAACTTCTTGAATTTCAGGTTTTCTCCCTCCGTCCCCTCCCATTTCCCAGCTCTCCCACATAGCCTACTGTCTCCGCATCTTCCTTTCTCTCCCTCCCCCCCCCCCCTCCATCAGTCTGAAGAAGGGTCTTGACCCAAAACGTCGCCTACTGCTTTTCTCCATAGATGCTACCTCACCCATTGAATTTCTCCAGCATTTTTTGTCTACATCTGAATTGAGTTGATTTGATAGCACTCAAAACAAAGCATGTGCCTCACTGCACATGACAATAATAAACCTAGAAATAAGGGGTAGAAATGTGGGGTGAGGTTGGGGGGGGTGGGGGGTGTGGGCGTTGAGAGTTTCCCCACCCCCGACTCCCCCAGCCCCGATCGGCCATCCCCACTCCCTGCCTTGAGCCCAAACACCAGGATCGAGGGACCAAAATGCAACCAGAACTTGATGAGCAGCCCCTTCAGATATTGGTAGAGGGGCAGCAACTTCATTACCATTGGCAACATCCCATTTTGCTGTCATTGTAGCAGTCGGCAGCTAGCTTGAGAGCCCATTGTGATTGTTGCACTGTGAGAGGCATTGTGACATCATCACTGTGAGAAGGCTGGAAGCTGTCTGTGAGAAGACAGTTTTGGCTATTTTTTAAATTTGAATGATTAATAACCGGAAAAATAGGTGGAAATGCGACAGGAAGACGTTCATCGCCAGCAGGGGGAAAATGTGAGTAGGATGTGTGAAAATGATTACAGCTGAAACCTAGTGTTTGGAAGTAGATAGGAATTAACCACTTTGGCACACACAGACACAAACAAGATGAAGACATTTCATTATATAGAGATAAGGAGGAAAAGGGTAACTAGAGAGTGGGACCCCTCAGGAATCAAACCTGGCAACTCTGTGTGGACCCACAGGAGATGAAAAAGATCCTCAATGAGTAATTCTCCTCTGTATTTACCGAGAAGAAAGACAGGACAGAGGAATTTGGGGAAGTCAATGGAAGGGACTAGACAGCAGTCAGTGTTAAGGGTCGAAGAGGTGCTGAAGATACATTCGTGTATGAAGGTAGACAAATCTCCAGGGCTGTTTGTAAGTGATCCATTACAAAGTCTGGAGTGAACCATTAGTCTTTTATTAAGATCATAAAGTAAGAACGTTAGTCACACCAGTGCTCATCACGTCAGCTTATGTACTAACTGCAGTAGCATAACGACAGGCTGTCAAAAATACAGTACTCAAGATGCCCAAAACCCAGAATGGATTATATGGTGGAATGTGTGACGTGCAGAATATGTATAGTGGAGATTATATAGGCATTGATTAATATGGCTAATCTATAAGGGCCTGATCAGATATATCCAAGGACATTGTGAAAAACCAGAGAGGAAATTGCGGGAGCCCTGGTTGAAATTTACAAGTTGTCTTTAAATACAAGAGAGGTGCCGGAAGACTGGTGGGTGGCAAATGTTATGCCTTTATTCAAGAAGGGCTGCAGAGAATATGCTCAGAACTAGAGGCCGGTGAGTTTAACACTGGAGTTGGCAAGTTACCCGAGAGTATTTTCTTCTTGGACTGGAGGCCTGTGATTAATGGTGTGCATCAGATTTTGGCGCTGGGCCTGTTACAGGTTTTAATCTATATTAATGATTTGGATGAGAACATACACAGCAAGATTAGCAAATTTGCAGATGATCAATTGGCCAGGTGGGCTGAGGGATGGTTAATGGAATTTAATGCAGAGAAAAGTGAGGTGTTGCTTATTGGAAAGTCTAACATGGGGAAGACCTACATAGTGAATGGTAAGGTTCTGGGGAGTGTTGTAGAGCAGAGTCCTGTGTTAGGAGTGCAGGTGCATGGTTCCTTGAAGGTGAAGTCACAGGTAGAGAAGGTGGTCAAAAAGGTGTTTGGCACATTGGCCTTCATCAATCAGAGTTTTGAGTATAGAAGTTGGAAGGTCATGTTGCAGTTGTATAAGACGTTGGCGAGGCCACATTTAGAGTATTGTGTTCCGTTCTGGGCACCGTGTTATAGAAAAGATGGTGTTAAGCTGGAAAGGGTACAGAGAAGATTTACAAGGATATGGCCAGGGCTAGAGGGTCTGAGCTATAGGGAGAGGTTGAGTAGGTTATGACTCTATTCCTTGGATCACAGGAGGATAAAGGGTGATCTGATTGAGGTATATAAAAAGAGGAATAGATCGGATAGATGCACAGAGTCTCTTGCCCAGTGTAGATGATTTGAGGACCAGAGGACATAGTTCAAGGTGAAGGGGAAAAGATTTAATAGGAATCTGAGGGGTACTTTTTTCCACACAAAGGGTGGTGGGTGTCTGGAACTAGCTGCCAGAGAAGAAACATAGAAAATAGGTGCAGGAGTAGGCCATTCGGCTTATTAACTCCTAACTTCAGTATACTGTAGATACTATCATTAATAAAAGATTTTAGATATTAAGATTGTCCTGCACCTTAAGGAGTTAGGAAAACTACATGACTTATTAGCAGATCGCAAGTCTGTAACAGCTTGTAACTTATAAACTCTATAAGCAGGTACTTATCCCCTGTCAGCTCCGGCAATGTCCTGGGCAAACTGTAATGCTTTATTTGGATCAATAAAGCAGAATTCAACATCGGACACCTGGTACATCCCTCAGAATGACTTGTGTCTTGGAAAAGAGTGCTCTTTTCTTGACGACTTCAGAGGCAAAAGTCTCTGAAATTTGTATCTTTTGTCCTTGGAATGTTAAATTTCTGTCCATGGCCACTTTTCACAGGATTTCCTCCAGAACATAGCAGTGATGCACCCGCAGGACCAGATGTCTCGGGCGGCTGTTGGCGTCCGTCAGGGTTCTCAGAGCTCTGCGTGCCCGGTTGAGTATGGGTTTTTCCTCCAAAGTGAGTACATCCTGAAGTAGTTGAGCTGTAAAGTTGCGGAGGTTTTGACCGTGTTCTTTGCCTTCTTTCACTCCAACAATCCTGAGGTTCTGACGTTTGGAGCGCCCCTCCAAATCTAGACATTTTTCTGTAGCTTTAGATAATAAACCGGAGATGCGCTCCACTTCAACTTTCAGCCTGTGTGTAGCCTCGGAGTTTGTTGCCATTGCTATTTCCAGCTCCCGGATAGCCTCACTGTGTGTATGTGAGGTAGCCAGAACAGATTCCAGCTTGTGGCTGATATCCTTTTCCAGGCTTTGAATTTCCCTTTTTAGGTTGGTATTTACCTCTTCTATGTGAGAATCTATCTTATCACAGATCTCTTGCTACACACTCGAAAGTTCCCAACGTAGAAGGGCTCCAATGCCCTCCAGGGCCAGTGTTTGAGTTGCCGTTTCCTCTCGGGGCTGTTCTTCAGGCGAGGTCAAGGCTTCACCGCGGCCTTCCTTTTTGGCTCTTTTCGGATTTTTGGCCAGCATTATCGGTAATTACGGGAGTCGCAGGAGTCGCGTAATGATGACGTTCGCTTACCGGTCTGCTGAGCCTCTGCTGGTGAGTATGTTTAATGATCCGTTCATTCCTTTTTTCCAGTAGTTTTAATCGAAATGGTGCGGAGGTGTTATGTGCATGTCCTAACCCTCCATAGCGCCACCGGAAGTGGAAATTTGTAATAGAAAACAAATCACATGTGGTTAAAGTGCACATTGTCAGATTTTAATAAAGGCCATTTTTATATATTTTAGTTTCACCATGTAGAAATACAGCAGTTTATACGTAGTCCCTCCATTTCAGGGCACCATAATGTTTGTGACACAGCAATGTGATGTAAATGAAAGTAGTCATGTTTAGTATTTTGTTGCATATTCTTTGCATGCAATGACTGCTTGAAGTCTGTGATACATGGACATCACCAGTCTCTGGAGATGCTCTGCCAGGCCGGTATTGCAGCCATCTTTAGCTTATTGCTTGTTTTGGGGGGTAGCCTCTTCAGTTTTCTCATCAGCATATAAAAGGCATGCTCAATTGTGTTCAGATCAGGTGATTGACTTGGGCACAAGAATTGACCATTTGTTAGCTTTGCAAAACTCCTTTGTTGCCTATGCAGTACGTTTAGGATCATTGCCTTGCTGTAGAATGAACCGCCGATCAACGAGTTTTGAGGCATTTGTTTGATCTTGAGCGGATAGGATGTGTCTTTACATTTCATAAATCATTATGCTACTACCATCAGCAGTTGTATAATCGATGAAAATAAGTGAGCCAGTACCTTCAGCAGCCATACATGGCCAGGCCATTACACCCCCAGCACCGTGTTTTACAGAAGAGGTGGTATGCTTTGGATCTTGGGCAGTTCCTTCTCTTCTCCATATTTTACTCTTGCCATCACTCTGATATAAGTTAATCTTCGTCTCATCTGTCCACAAGACCTTTTTCCAGAACTGTGGTTGCTCTTTTAAGTACTTCTTGGCAAACTGTAACCTGGCCATCCTATTTTTGCAGCTAACCAGTGGTTTGCATCTTGCAGTGTGCTTCTGTATTTCTGTTCATGAAGTCTTCTGTGGACAGTGGTCATTGACAAGTCCACACCTGTCTCCTGACCCACCCCAACCAACACTTGACACCCACTCACAGCCTGACTCCAGTCTGAAAAGACTGGACCCTTTCAAACCCACTCCTCTCCAACCACCATCGACTCCACAGTCAAAAAGGCACAACAGAGGATGTACTTCCTGCAGCAGCTGAGGAAGCACAAACTGCCACAGGCAATGATTTTCCAATTCTATATGGCCATTGAAGAGCTGTCCTCACCTTCTCCATCCTGGTCAGCCACTAAGCACGACATCTGGAGGCTGCAGCGAAACGTCCGATCAGCTGAAAAGGTTATTGGCTGCAACCTTCCCTCCATTGACGAACTGTACACTGCAAGGGCCAGGAAGCGAGCAGGTAAGATCTTCTCTGACCCCTCTCACCCTGGCCACAAACTTTTTGAATCACTTACCTCTGGAAGGCGAATCCTGACTGTCAAAGTTGCCACAGCCAGACATAAAAACATCTTTTTTTCCATAAGTAGTAGTTCTACTCAATAACCAAAAACCTGTAGCCTCCTTTTGCTCTGGTATGTTATTTAATTCACATGTTTAATCGATAATGTCATTGTTAATGTTTAATGTGTCATTCCTAACTGTCACTGTATGTCATGTTGTCACTTGCTGGCAGAGCACCAAGGCAAATTCCTTGTATGTGAATACTTAGCCAATAAACATATTCATTCTTTCAAGAGTGTTTCTGACCTATTGGTCATGTGTTTGAGGATTTTGCTTTATTCCGAGAGAATTATTCCGTCACCAGCTGTGGAGGTCTTCCTTGGCCTTCCAGTCCCTTTGCGATTAGTAAGCTCACTAGTGCTCTCTTTTTTCTTAATGATGTTCCAAACAGTTGATTTTGGCAAGCCTAAGGTTTGGCTGATGTCAGTTTTATTATTTGGCCAACAGTTTTATTCTTGTTCCTCAGTCTCATAATGGCTTATTTGTCTTTCATTGGCACAACTTTGGTCCTCATGTTGATAAACAGTAAAAAAAGTTTCCAAAGGTGATGGAAAGACTAGACGAAAGACTAGGTGCTGAGAGCTCTCTTATACCTGCATTAAGGAGGCATTTAAACACCTGAGCAATTAAAAAGCCTGTGAAACCATATGTCCCAAACATTATGGTGTCCAGGGAGAGAGGGGAGGGAGGGAAGGAAGGAGGGAGGGCAAGGAGGGAAGGAAGTAAGCTGCTACAAATGTGAGAAGTGCATCCAGGTACAGCTCCTGAAGGACTGTGTTGGGGAACTGGAGAAGCAAGTGGATGACCTCAGGTTCGTCCGAGAAATTGAGTCATTCCTCGACAAGTCCTACAGTGATATTGTTACACCTAAGGTACTGGAAGAGAGAAAGTGGGTGACGGTGAGAAAGGGAGGGAAACTTGGAATGCAAAGGTCCCAGGGTGTTGTACCTCTTGTGACCAGGTTCACCCACGGAGAAGCTGTCGGGACAGAAGACGTTAAAACACTGAGCGGTGGACTGGCTTGCGAAGCAAAAAGGGCTGTTGAGCCAAAAACAAAGAGGCCAACGTCAGGCAACGCCATTGTAGACTCCATTGTGAGAGGTACGGAGAGGGGTTTCTGCAGGAACAGACGGGATTCAAGGATGGTGTGCTGCCTTCATGGTGCCAGGATCCAGGATGTCACGGACAGAGTGCAGAAAATCCTCAAGGGCGAAGGTGAACAGCTGGAAGTGGCAGTGCATGTCGGCACAAACGATGTCGGAAAGAAGGGGATGAATATTCTGCAGCGTGACTTTAGAGAGCTCCAAAAAATGCTGAAAAGCAGGACCTCCAGTGTTGTTATCTCTGGTTTGCTTCCAGTTCCTCGTGCTGGCGAGAGCAGGAACAGGGAGATACGGGACCTGAATGTATGGCTGAGTAACTGGTGCAGGGGGCAGGGATTTAGATTCTTAGATCACTGGGATCAGTTTTGTAGTAAGGGGGAACTGTACAAAACGGACAGATTGCATCTTAACAGGCTGGTTTGCCTCTGCTACACGAGTAGTTTTAAACTGAATAAGGGGGGTGGGGTGTCAAATGGGATAGTCGAGGATGTAGTTAAAGGGAAAGAGAGTAAAAGGATGGTTAATGACCCCAGAATTAAAGGGAAAGGAAGCTCACAAAGGGATAGGAGAGTATGGCCAAGTGTAATAGGGATCGATGTGAAAGGTGAGATGTGTAAGGAATTAAAAGTATTGTATATGAATGCGTGAAGTATGAGAAGTAAAGTAGATGAGCTTGAGGCTCAGTTACAGGTTGGTAGATATGACATTGTGGGGATTACTGAGACAGCAAGTGGATTGGGCCTGGGAACGTAAAATTCAGGGTTATACATCCTATAGAAAGGACAGGCAGGTGGGCAGAGGAGGGGGGGTAGCTCTGCTGGTGAGGGATGGAATTCAGTCCCTTGCGAGGGAAGACATAGGGACTGATGAGGTAGAGTCACTGTGGATTGAGTTGAGGAATTGTAAAGGCAAGAAGAAACTAATTGGTGTTATTTACAGACCCCCCATAAAGTAGCCCGGATGTAGGGTGTAAGTTGCAGCAGGAGTTAAAACTGGCATGTAACAAAGGTAATGCCACTGTGGTGATGAGGGATTTCAATATGCAGGTACACTGGAAAAATCAGGTTGGTTCAGGACCCCAAGACAGAGAGTTTGTAGAATGCCTCCAAGATGGATTCTTAGAGCAGCTTGTAATGGAGCCGACCAGAGAAAAGGCAATTCTGGATTTAGTGTTGTCCAATGAACCAGATATGATAAGAGAACTCGAGGTAAAGGAACTGCTTGGAGGTAGTGATCATAATATGATTAGATTTAATCTGCAATTTAGATTTTTGCAATATTATAAAAATTTATATTCAGCAAAAATGACAGAAAACAAGATAGGAATAGAAGCATTTAAAAAAAAAAATAATCTGAATGGGTTGGATTCACAAAATAGAGAATCATTAAATGCTGAAATTTCAGTAAAAGAAATCGAAGAATCTATCAGATCATTAAAAAACGGTAAAACACCGGGACTAGATGGTATAGGCTCGGAATTTTATAAAGCATTTTATGATCTGATAGCACCACGTCTGAAGACACTCTATGAATACATTAATACTCACCAGAAACTACCAGAAATGTTAAATGAATCTATTATAACACTTATACCTAAAATAGACAAAAACCTGGATGACCCAGGATCATATAGAGCTATAGCTCTTTTAAATACTGATCAAAAGATACTAACCAAAATATTAGCACAAAGACTAAGTACAGTTATTAATAAATTAATTCACCCCGATCAAACAGGATTTATACCAAAACGATATTCCTCATATAACTTGAGACAATTATACAATATTATATATTCAAAAAGAGATATTAATACAGACCTAGTAATTATTTCGTTAGATGCGGAGAAAGCCTTTGACCAGGTGGAATGGTCTTATTTGTTTTCGGTTATGGAAACTTTTAAGTTGGGAGAGAAGTTTTTTACTTGGGTTAAATTATTATTCACTAATCCAACAGCCAGAATAATAACAAATCAAATGCTATCAACTAAATTTAATCTATTCCGAGGCTGCAGACAAGGTTGTCCTCTATCCCCACTACTGTTTCCACTTGCAATAGAACCTTTAGCTCAACGGGTGAGATTACATCCTGAAATATATGGATATGACACCAGAGATACTGAAAATAAAATTTCTTTATATGCGGATGATGTATTACTTTATATTACAAAGCCGGAAATTAGTATATAGGATATATCAGGATATAGTATTAATTGGAATAAAAGTGAACTTATGCCAATAATGGTAAATAACTTATATATACTACAACAATTTCCTTTTAAGATAGCAAACGAAAAAAATAAATATCTTGGAATTCATGTAACAAAAAGATTTGACTCTTTAAATCCAATTTTCCACTTTTATTGAATAAATTAAATAAGAACATTTTATATTGGAAAACATTACCTATGTCAATGCTAGGTAGAATTAATGCAATAAAAATGATTTTTCTCCCACAATTATTATATCTTTTCCAATTGATTCCGATATATCTTCCTAAAATTTTTTTAAGAAGGTTGATTCTATAGTCACCAACTTTATCTGGGATTATAAGAGCCATAGAATAAACAAAAATCATTTATGTAAACCAAAAATAAACTACCAAACTTTATGTTTTATTACTGGGCAGTTAATATTAAAAATATGAATTTTTGGTTTGTAGATACAGATAAACAACCAACCTGGTTAAAAATGGAAAAAGAAGATTGTTCGCCTTTTGAAATTAGTTCGATTTTATTCGCCAATATTAAAATAGGTAAGAAAACCTATAGTGAAAACCCTATAATAGAAAGTGGAATACGTATCTGGAAACAAATAAAGAAAACACTAAAATTGGAATGTATACCACTAGCCCTTACCATTGTAAATAACGTTACATTTAAACCCTTAATGAGGGACAAAGGTTTTTTACAATGGAAAAACTATGGAATTAATAAGATGGGAGATCTCTACAGGGAAAATTCTTTCCTTTCATTTCAAGAGTTACAACACATTTATGGATTACATTCAAAAGATTACTTTAGATATCTACAAATTAGAGACTATGTAAAAGCAAATACACAGGAAATTAGAAATAGAAAGACAGAAATTTTAGATGAATGTCTAAATAAACACCCGAACACAGAAAAATTGAAATCATATTTATAATATTTTACTGGAAAACGATGTCCCAATGACAGAAATATATAGGCAATCATGGGAAAACGAATTAGGTCAAATCATTAGACCTGAAATATGGGATGAAAGTCTACAACATATACCATATAACCATATAACAATTACAGCACGGAAACAGGCCCTCTCGGCCCTTCCAGTCCGTGCCGACCATTTGTTTTCCCCTAATCCCATCTACCTGCACTCAGACCATACCCCTCCATTCCCTTCACGTCCATATACCTATCCACTTTACTTTTAACACCACTGCTCGTTAAATGCTAAACACTCTCTTATACAATTTAAAATATTACATAGACTACATTATTCAAAATCCAAACTACATATTATTTTTTTCAAATGTATCTGCCATCGGGGATGGTCTGAGTGCAGGTAGATGGGACTAGGGAAAAACAAATGATCGGCACGGACAGTAAGGGCCGAGAGGGCCTGTTTCTGTGCTGTAATTGTTATATGGCTATATGGTTATATGTGATAAATGTCAGCACTTAGAAGCTAACTTTTTTTTTTTATATATTTTTATTATAGAAACAAAATAATAACAAAGTACATTATTTTACAATGATGAAAATACATGATATTAATGATATATTCGTACTATTAATATTATTTGTATTATTATTGATTATAAATTTTAAGATTATATATTTTATATAATTGAGAATACATGGTACTAGTAATACATTCATAATATTAGTAATATACTCGTACTGTTGATAATATTTGTATTGTCTCTGATTTTGAAATATAGGACCAAATTTTATGTAATTAAAAAATACGTAATACTAGTAAAAACTTTTATGATATTCATTATATTTTCATACTGTTAATAATATTTGTATTATCATTGATTTTAAATTTAAAATTATATATTTTATATAATTGAAAATACATGATACTAGAAACATAGAAACATAGAAACATAGAAACATAGAAATTAGGTGCAGGAGTAGGCCATTCAGCCCTTCGAGCCTGCAACCGCCATTCAATATGATCATGGCTGATCATCCAACTCAGTATCCCGTGCCTGCCTTCCTCTCCATACCCTCTGATCCCCTTAGCCACAAGGGCCACATCCAACTCACTCTTAAATATAGCCAATGAACTGGCCTCAACTACCCTCTGTGGCAGAGAGTTCCAGAGACTCAACCACTCTCTGTGTGAAGAAAGTCTTTCTCATCTCGGGTCTTAAAGGATTTCCCCCTTATCCTTAAGATAAGGATACTAATAATACTTTCATAAAGTTAGTGATATTTATATTCGTACTGATATTAAAAATTTAAGATTATGTGTTTCTATACTTTTTTCTAATTTTTTATATAAGTATGAAAAGATAGAGATAAAAAGTGTGAAAAGTTTGATGGAGAATGGAATATTACTCATTAATCCGTCCTTGGAGATATATTCATGATTTATTATATATATTTCTTCATCTATTCAAATATTCAGGTCTCAGTCAAGTCCTCGCGCCGAACCATTATGACCCTGTAAATATTTAATATATGGAGACCAAATCCCTCTGAAGAGGATCTAACCTGCCCATTAGGACAAGCCTCAATCTCTCCAGATGAAGTGTCTCCGACATTTCTATGTTCCACATTTTGATTGTTGGGATGTAGGGCCTTTCCAAAATTTTTAATATTATTTTTTCCCAATTATTAAACAATAGTCGATAAAAGTTCTTTGGTTCATTGTTATTAGTTGGTCAGTGTTTCAAGTATTCCAAGTATTATTAACTTTGGATCAGGAGTCAAAGTTATATTGACAACTTCGAAATTATCTTAAATATTTCATTCCAGTATTTTTACAATTTTTATACAGTTAGTGAATGAGTGTGACAAAATTGCTTCTGAGATTTGACATTTATCACATATAGAGGATATTTTGGGGAAAATATTATGTAATTTAGATTTGGAATAATGTAATCTATGTAGTATTTTTTAAACTGTATAAGGGAATGTTTAGCATTTAACGAACAATGATGTATTGTTGTAAACTTTTATCCCATATTTCTGGTCTTATAATTTGGCCTAATTCATTTTCCCAAGACTGTCTATGTATTTCTGTTGATGGGACATCACTTTCCAATAAAATATTGTATATATATGATATCATTTTTTCCGTATTTGGGTGTTTATTCAAGCATTCATCTAAAATGTCTGTCTTTCTATTTCTAAGTTCTTGTGTATTTGCAGAAACATAATTTCTGATATGTAAATATCTAAAATATTCTTTATTGTGTAGTCCATAAGTTTGTTGTAACTCTTGAAATGAGAGAAAAGATTTTTCCTTATAAAGATCACCCATCTTAGAAATTCCTTTATTTTCCATTGTAAAAAAGCCTTATCCATTCATTGAAGGTTTGAACGTAAGATTATATGGCGGATGGTAAGACCTAATGGTATAAATTTTAGTTTTAATGTTTCTTATTTGTTTCCAGATGCGGATTCCGTTTTCTATTATCGGATTTTTCACTATAAATTTTCTTAGCTACGTTAGTGTTAAGCAAATATTATAGAGCTAATTTCAAATGGAGAACAATCTTCTTTTTCCATATTTAATCAATTTGGTTTATTATCTATTTCTTCTAGCCAAAAATTCATATTTTTACATATTGACTGCCCAGTAATAAAAACATAAGATTTGGTAATGCTAATCCTCCATTTATTTTAGGTTTACATAAATGTTTTTTATTTATTTCTAATGGCTCTTGTAATCCCAGATAAAGTTAGTAATTAGAGAATCTACTTTTTTGAAAAAATTTTTAGGGAGATATATCGGAATTAATTGAAATAGATATAATAATTGTGGGAGAAAAATCATTTTTATTGCATTAATTTTACCTAACATTGAAATAGGTAAGCTTTTCCAGTATAAAATATTCCTTATTTAATTTATTCAATAATGGAGGGAAATTAAATTTAAATAAAAGTCAAATCGTTTTGTAACGAAAATCCTAACAAGATATTTAATATTTTTGTTTGTTATCTTAAAAGGGAATTGTTGTAATATATGTAAAATTATTCACCGTTATTGGCATGAGTTCACTTTTATTCCAATTGATACTGTATCCTGAGAGAGATCCGAATTCCGTTATTATTTTACAACAAATTTCGGATACTTGTTTCTGGTTCAGTGATGTAAATAATACATCATCCGCAATATAAGAGATAATTTATTCTTAGTATCTTAGTATCATATCCATGTATTTCCGGTGTAATCTCACCCTCTGGGCGAGAGGTTCTATTGCGAGCGCAAACAATAAAGGTGATAAAGGACAACCTTGTCTACAACCTCGAGATAAACTGAATTAGTTGATAACATTCGTTTGTTGTTATTCTAGATATTGGATTGTATATAACAATTTAATCCAAGTAGTAAACTTCTCTCCCAATTTGAAAGCTTCCATAACCGAAAATAGGTAAGGCCATTCCACTTGATCAAAAGCTTTTTCTGCACTTCAAGCGAAATAACTACTAAATCTTTTTTATCACTTCTTTTCGAATATATAATATTAAATAACCGTCTTAAATTGTATGAGGAATATCTTTTGGTATAAATCCTGTTTGATCGGGATGGATTAATTCGTTAACGACTGAACTTAGTCTTTGTGCTAGTATTGTTGTTAATATCTTTTGATCAGTATTTAATAGAGCTATTGCTCTAATATGATCCTGGTTCATCCAAGTCTTTAATTTATTTTGGGTATAAGTGTTATAATAGATTCATTCAACGTATCCTGGTAATTTCTGTTGTGTGTATATCTGTTCATAATAAATGATTTCAGACGCGGAACCATATGATCATGAAATATTTTAAAAAATTCCGAATCCTATACCATCAGGTCCCGGTGTTTTACCATTTTTTTTTAATGATCTAATAGATTCTTGGATTTCTTTTATTGAGATATCAGCTAATTTAGTAATTCTCTATTTTGTAAATCCAATCCTTTCAGGTCACATTTTTTTTTTTAAATGCATCTATTTCTGTTTTATTTACTGTTGTTTTAGCAGTGTATAAATTTTTATAATATTGCATAAATCTTTCATTAATATCTTTAGGTTGTATTAATAAATCACCGTTTTGTGATTAATCCTATGGATATAATTTTTTCAGCTTCAATTTTCCTTAATTGTCGAGCCAATAATTTTTGGGGATTGTCTCCAAATTCAAACTGTAATTGTTTAGTAATGTTGATAAAATTTTACAACTTGATCTGTATATATTTTATTTAATTTATATTTCAATGCATGCAAATTTTGTGTAATATTATATCTGGTTTTGTTGCATTCTGTATATCTAATTGCTTAATCTCCCTTTTCCAAATCTTGTTGTTCCTTCCGAATCTTTTTATTATGGAATGCTTGTGAAGAAATCAAGATTCCCCGGAGATATGCTTTAAATGTTTCCAATAATAAGGAGCAAGATATTTCTGGTGATCATTTATTTCAAAAAAAATCTTAATTTGAGTTATGATATATTCCTGAGTAGTTTTTTATTTTTTTAAATTTGTGGGTTAAATTTCCACTGTCCTGAATTTTCTATTTTGCCATTTATTTTAATTTTAAATGTTAATGGCGCATGATCTGAAATTAATAATATTATGATATTTGAATTCATAAGTAAGTGAAATTAAGTTTTGCATCCACCAAAAAATAATCTATTCTTGAATAAGTTTTATGTACTCGAGGCGAGTAAAAAGAGTATTCTCGTCCCGTAGGGTTTTCTGTTCTCCAAACATCTTTAATGTTAGTCGTTTGCATGTATGCATTTAATAAGTCACAGAATGTGATTTAGTTTTTCTTTGCTTTGTAGATCTATCTAAGTAAGGGTCTAGTGTGCAAATTAAAATCTCCTCCAATTATCAAATTATATGTGTTAATTCCGGAATATTGTTAAGTACTTTCTTAAAAAACAATGGGCTATCAAATTTGGTCCATATATAATAACAAAAATCATTTTTTCTGTGTTTAATTCTCCTATCACAATAATGTATCTGCCATCTTTATCAGTTATAGTTTGATGTATGCCTTAAATAAAGTACCTTTACGAATTAATATTGCTACACCTCTTGATTTATGCGTAAAAGAAGAGTGATATATTTATATCTATCCATTCCAAGCTTTCAACCTATTTTTCAGCGTCTTTTTGTAAGTGAGATTTTTCTTGAATATAAATTACATCATTTACTTGCCTTTAAATGTGCCCTCGATACTTTTTCCTCTTTTTATCAGCGGTTCATTAATACCTTTAACATTCCAACTACAAAACGTTAATCCCTCAATTCCCCGTATTCCTTTTTAAGTCTTGCATTTTAAGTTTGTAGAGATTCTACAATAGAGTCTAAGGATCAGCGCAACAGACCCAACCTTACACCCGAACACTGAATAGATGAATTTTAAATCTCGTTTATGTCCCACACGAATATATCTCCATTGGTCCAATGTGTAACTCAACATTCAGACTGAAAAAACAAAAACGAATTGTTATATAAAAGAAGAGTAAAGGATAGTTTTAAGAAGTTAGTAGTGTGTTTAAAGATCAGAAAGAACTACATCTAGAATAGTTTTTGTAGTTTGGTGCTAGCCCATACTCAGCATAGCTATACCCATCTAGCGACTTCCGTCGTTTGATGTTATTCTACTACCAGCTCCTAGGATTAAGGAATTATTATTCCATAATAATATTTTACCCACGGGGTATAACATAAGGAGAAAAAAAGGGTAAAAGAAAAAAGGTAAAGGGGTGGGGATTCATCATATAAAAAGTGTCTATATCTAGAAATTAATTTAAAAAATCCTAAGTAATATTAAACATAAAAAATCAAAGGGTATATAATAAAAAAAAGGATACAAAAATACCATAAAACAAAAGGAAAAACTAAAATTCAAGTAAAAATTGTTGTTATGAGGAAAGATCTCCAAATGAGATCCCATCGCTATATTTAACTCTATTCATTAAAATATCATTAGTTTGTTAATTATTAGTAGTAGTGAATAGCAGTTGTGAACAATCTTAATTGGTAAAAAAGTCATACTAATAATAAAACCTAGCGTTGTGATTTTTAATATATGTGTTATTTATTTATGTTAGTTATATGATGAGACTAATTATTAATATCCAGATAACGCTTTCCGATCCAGTTTTTTCTCTCAATTCCATTTGACATTGTCCATTCCGTCTAGTCCAATATTATCTTGTAAGATCTTGCAGATGTTGAGAGTCCATGTTAGATCTCTAAAAGTAGTGAGAGTCAGTATATTTTTACACTTGTAGATATTTTTTCAGGTCCTTGAACTGCTGTGGCGAATTCCCATTGCTGCTGTTTGGGGTATTAAAGAAATGTTCCGCGTCGTTAAAAGTAACTCTTAAAATAGCTGGTAATTCAAACCGTAATCTCAGGTTTTCGCACTCCCCTCATGAGACTTTTAGCTTCATTAAATGCTTTCCGTTTCCTGGCAACCTCTGGTGGTAATCTCGGTAGATACTGGATCCGTTTTAATCCTTCAAATGTCAGGTCCTCTGATTCTCGAAGCTTTTCGCATAATCTCATCCAGAACAAAGTCATATTGTAGCTTTATAATCATTTGTCTTGGAGTGGGCGTTTGGTCTGGTCTGACGTCTGCTGACTCTAATGAGCACGAGCTAATAAAGGCGTTTCTTCCAGAGATAGAACAGCTTGGAGTAGTTTGCAGTGAATTCTCGAGGATCTTCGTTTTTTCTCTCGTCCTTCAGGAATCCCTCGCAATTCCTCAGATTTTGTCTTCTCTGACGTCCTCTAGCTCAGTACATTTCTCTGTTGTTTTAGTCGGGGGCAGGTTCGTTAGACGTTCATTTTTTGTAATCAGCTTTGCTGTAGTCAACTCAGCACTTTGTCTCAGCTAATTGTGTTCAAGGTTCTTTATACCAGCCGTCTGTAGTTCCATACTTCCTCCATAGATTAATCCTATTTTGAAAGTCTTTTTTAAACCTTTTCAAGTTTTTTTGTCCATCTTCTTTTCCATTTCATTATACATTTCAATGAATTCATTCTTCAAATCTTCCGATAATTTCTTGATCTTTTTTTCAATATTTAACTTTGTTTCCTGTTTGGAATTCTTTCAGTTGATTCTTCATCTGATCCATCTGAGTGTTCATCTGGCTATTCATCTGGTTCATCTGGCTGTTCATCTGATTTATTTCTTCCTATTTCTATTTCTTCCTTTGAACCAGCCATCTGTTGAGAAATGAAAGTTTTTCAATTCCTCACCTTCCGATTTTTTTCCCTGTTTTTTTTTGGATACATCTTCCGGAGTGAGGTCCTACTCGAGTCCGAGGCTTCAGTTTTGGCCTTCTGCACTGTCTCTGCCGGGTATGTCGACCTTTTCCCCTTGTCGGGTAGAGCTCCGTGCTGTTGACAAAGATTAGTCGCGCGCCTGCAATGATGTCACTCACACACCGGTGCAGACAACGGTCAGGCAGTAAGCAGCTCGACAGCGTTAGGTCCGTTTAATCCCCCGTTTTTTCCGATTTTTTTTCGTGGAGCTGGCTGGCTATCCCTCTAGCCCTCCATAGCGCCACCGGAAGTGTTTAGAGGAGCTAACTTAACGCACTTATTTACCAAATTGTGTATAAATTACTAATTTTTGGACAGAGATATTTAGGATAAATCGAATGTCTGTCTTAATATGAAATCTGATCCCTGATCTCATATTAATACTACTCGGGAATATTAGAAAACAGATCAATTAATACAACGAAATCAAAGAATTTTTATTGATTACAGTTAAGAATTGGGAAATTGAAATACTGGAAAGATCCCAACAATCCCCCACATCAAAATGTGATTACGGAATGCGGTAGACACTTATCTGGAAAGATTAAGGCTTGCCCTATTGGACAAGTTGGAATTCATTTAGAAGGAATATGGTCTCCATGTATTGAATATCTAAAAGGTCAAAATGCTCGGTGGCAAAGAGCCTGACAGAAGCCATAATAAAATGGAATAGATGAAAAATCACGTATAACAAATCATGGATATATCTCCAATGATGGATACATTTTTTAATACTCCATTCATTTCTTTATTTTTGATTTCCTACTCTTACTTTATTTTTCTCTATCCTTTCTTACCTGCAAAAAAAGGTATAGAAATATATAAGACATAATTGTTAATATTAATAAGATTACGAATATGTTGAGAAGTATATTCTATTAATATGTACTTGCGTCTAATAAAAATATTTAACAAAAAGATTTAATCTGCAATTTGAGAAGGAGAACGTTAAATCGGAAGTGTCAGTGATGCAGTTGAACAAAGAGGAACTATGAAGGCATATAGGGGAGCGCCAAGATAGACTGGAAAGGGTCCTATGCAGGGATGATGTGAACAGCAATGCAGGAATTTCTGGTCATAATCCGAAGACGCAGGATCCATTTTCATTCCAAAAAAGGAAAAAAGATTCTAAGGGGAGTAGGAGGCAACCATGGGCTGACAGAGAAGTTTAGGGATCGAAAAAAAACTAAAAAGAAACGATGTATAACAAAGCAAAGAGTACTGGAAGCCAAGGAATTGGGAAACTTTCAAAACAACAATGAAACAAAACAGGCAATACGGGCTGAAAAGATGAAGTACAAGGAAAGTTGGCCAGGAATATAAAGAAGGAACAGTAAAAGCTTCTTTAGATATGTTAAAGGAAAAAGAATAGCAAAGTCAAATGTGGGTCCCTTGAAGGCAGACCTGGTGAAATTATTATGGGAACAAGGAAATGGCAGAAGAGTTGAATAGGTAATTTCGAAATCTGTCCTTCACTAAGGAAGACACAAACAATCTCCCAGATGTACAGGAGGACAGAGAACTAAGGGGGGTAGAGGAACTGACAAGATATTTTTCATTAGGCAGAACTAGTAATGGGTAGGCTAATGGGACTGAAGGATGAAAATCCCCTGGACCTGATAGTCCTGCATCCCAGGGTCCTCAGGAGGTGGCTCTAGAAATAGTGGAATGCATTTGTGATCATTTCCAATGTTCAATAGATTCAGGATCAATCCTGTGGATTGGAGGATAGCTAATGTTTATCCCAACTTGTCAAGAAAAGGAGCAAGAGGAGAAAATTGTGAATAACAGACCAGTTAGCCTGACTTCAAGTCAGGAAATATGCTGGAGTCAATTATTAAAGACGTAATAATGCGGCATTTGGATACATAAAAGGGTTACGTCAAGTCCAACATCGGATTTATGAAAGGGAAATCATGCATGCGACTAAATCTTCTGGAAAATTTTGAGCGAATGTGACAAGTAAAATGGTATGAAGGTGTGCCAGTGGATGTAAAGTAATCTAGACTTTGAGAAAGCCTATGATAAGGTCCCGCAACGCAAGACTTTTGCACTAAAATTCATGCAGGCACCAGTGCATCAATGGGTAGGTGTTGACATGGATAGAAAATTGTTGCAGAAACGGAAGCAAAAGACGTAGGAGTGAACGGGTTCCTTTCAGATGGCAGGCAGGGTGAGTGGAATGCCTGCACGGCTAATACTATCTCTCTCTG
>CM069133.1:131864491-131918407 GCA_035221665.1 Okamejei kenojei | reverse complement strand
GTACTTTGATTCTGTAGATCTACATAATGGTGCAATGCGTGATTTGACTTCGTGTAAATACAAGCAGAGACGCCTAAATACAAGGTTCTATCTTGCAGCACATGGAGAAAACTGCTGCCCCTGCCTTTTAACCAATTTTTTTACCAAACTGATCTGCAGGCAAACCCCACATTACAGGGGATTTGTTTTCCGAGAAATGGTTATGTAATTTCCGGACCACAAATCCACACCACTGCATATGCCATCAAGAAACACGAGTTGAAAAAATGTATTGTATTATTTTACTACTTTAAAACTCAAATTTTATGTGCACTCTGCCAATTGTGTAATATAAACGATCCCAAAAAATTATCAGATGTTGTTCCAATCCAGCTAACTGTCTGCAAAGCAATGGATTGATGTTGCTGATTTAGCAAAACTGTGCCATAATCAAAAATAACCAACTCCTCAAAACTCAGTAGGGTTTCTCATTGCGCGCTTGACCTCATTACAACCTTAGTTTCTAATGTTATACATGGTTTGAATGCTTGAGGAAAGGTACTTAATTGAATGTTTCATTATGGAGCTGGCTAAGGCTGGTCAACCATTCCACCAACCACAATTGAAAATCAAAAGTGTGATGGAATACTTTGCACATGATCTTCAATGATCATTTAAGTTTGATACAAGCTCGCGCAACGTGCGCAGGGTATGTGCTGCCCTTACAGCTTGCAGCGCCAGAGACCCGGGATGGATCCCGACTACCGGGTAAAAATGGACGTTTGACGTTCACGACCCGTACCAGCGTGGTTTTCTCCCGAGACCTTTCAGTTTCCTCCCACACTCCAAAGGTAAGTACAGTATACAAGTAATTGCGGTAATGTGTAACTTTTCCTACAGTAACGACAGTGTTAATGTGGGGCTTAGCTGTGGGTGCAGACTGGGAGGACCGAAGGGCCTGTTTCTGCCTGTATCCTAAACTAAACTAAAACGAGACAAGCCACTTTAATTGGTACCCTTTAGGATACAAATAGTGACTCGCCACTGATTTGCCTTTTAACAATTGTTTTTTTAGTAGCCTGGTAAATACGCCTAATTTGGCAAGCACGTACGTAAAATGCACCATCCCCAATCCCATAAAGCACAATTACGTCACCATCTAAAAGTTCCCCTTCATGTGCCATTGTCCTGGCTTGTATATGTATCATTGTCTCTTTATGTCTGGATTAAAATTGGTTGGACTTTAGTTCTAAGAAGGGCAGTTAGTACTGATAATCAATGGTAACAACATGTTTTCCTTGACAACAGCAAATTAAACGAAGTTTTGGGGGATGGACCTGACAATAGAGACAAAGAACCATTGAAATATTTGTCTAACAGCAGAAACTATGCTCTGCATATGTTTGCATTTAGAATGCCTAGCTTGCTAATATTTCTGCACTGTAGATGAATGACCTTAAGAAGAATGATGTGGCTAGCATTTTCCACACACATTTCCACACAACGCAAGATATTTCTTAATGGTAGGCCATGAGCCTACACAGGCTGCTCATGAATTAACTTTGGAAAATCTATCCATTGAAGCTGTGCCAGTTAGACCTGACTCTTTTGAACAGTAAGGCCCATTCATGGAATGGAAATATACTCTTGTGAGCAAGAGTATCAATGTTGTTGATTTTTTTTTAATAAACGTTAATTTAAACGCGTTAATATTGTTGTCTTTTAGTATCTTTGAAAAAAAGAATAACATTCATGAACCATTTTTTTTGCTGAATGCTTTGCATATGTTTTAAGGTTTTCACATGCTTTTTCAAATAACTTACGCCCTCGTTATAACAGACCATGGGGGAAGAAAGGTATCTGTAATGCAGATTGTCCTGCTTTAAACATTATTTAGGTGGTTCATCGTATTTGTAGACACAAATGCTGGAGTAACTCAGTGGGACAGTAAAAATCTCTGGAGAGAAGGAATGGTGACAATTTCGGGTTGAGGACCCTTATTCAGACTGCGTCAGAGAAGAGGGAAACTAGAAATTTGGATGGATAATACAAAGACTTCTCTTTGGGTGAATTATCTTTAAAATGTGAAAACACGATCCAAAGCAGACTGGCAAAGAAATTAGAATAGTTAATTCATTAGCTGAGGAGTGCCAAAAAAGCACTATATACATAAAACTCTCCATCCTTGTCCTCTTCTGGTTTCGTGTTTTCAAATTTGCGCATAAACCTGATAGCGCTACGATTTGTACCACCTTACCAGCCATTCTCCTGTGCTGCAAGTGCATCAAGTTTTCTGTCCGATCGTGAAATTATTACAAAAGTTTATAGTCTTCTCTCCTGTCATTCGCCCCCTTCCAGCAGCCCGCTGCCAACCCGGGCGGCGAGAATAAAGCTGAAGGACGGAGTGAGCAGTGTGTGGGCGGGGCTGTGTCCCCCCGCGTACGGGCGGTGCGTTTCCACTGTCTCGGCGGTGTCCGCGTGCGGCTGCGACCACCACGACAAGCCCGGGGTGGGTGCCAGGTCCTGAGCCGCTGATCACACACACCCCCCCCCCCTTCAAACTACCCCCCCCACCCTATCCACACACACCCGTCCACACCACCCCCCCTCCCATATACACCCCTTCCCCTTAATCCCCCACAAACCCCCTCCCTCCCTCATGCCTCCCAACCACACACCAAACCCCTCCCCCACAACCCACCACCCCCTCCCCAACAACCCCCCTCCCCCTCCCCCACACTCGCTCCCACCTCCCCCACACTTCCCCTCCCCCCACACTCCACACTCCCCCACACACAACTCCCCACACCCACTCCCCTCCCGCCACACCACCCGACTCCCACACCACCCCCACCCACCTCCCACACCACCAGACCCCGACTCTTGTATCCCCACCACACCACCCTTTCTTTACATCCCTGCTACAACGTGACACATAGATCAACCCCACCCTCTCTCCCACCCTCCCTCCCTGCCACCCCCTTTGTTTCTCTCTCCCCTCCCTTCCCTACTCTTTCTCCCTCTGTACTTTCTCTATATTACCTCCCTTCTCATTACCCACCCTATTACCCTCCCTTCTACTCTTCCCCCTCCCTTCTCCCATTCTTTTCCCTCATACATCCTCCTCCCTCCCAATTCTCTTACCCATATTACTTCCTCTCTCCCTTCACCACACTTCCCCACACCTTTCTCCACCCTCTTCTTCCTTTCTCTCTCCAAACACTTTGTTCCACTCTTCTCTACACCCTCTACAATCTTTTTCCGACCCTCTCTCACCCTGTTCCCTCCCTCCCTTCTTCCTCTCCACCCTCTTTTTACCCTCTCCCTTAGCCACCCTCTTTACCACCCTCCCTCTCCCCTTCTTTTCACTCCCTCCCTTCCCTTCCCCTCTCCTCTACTCTATCACCCCCTCTCTCCCTCCCTTTCCCTCCCCTTTCTCTCTCTACCCCCTCTTTCTCTCACCCTTCCCTCTCCCATTTTTCCCTTTCCCTACACCAACCCTCCCTTTTTTCCCCCCTCTTTCACCGTCCCTCTTCTACCCTTCCAACCACACCCTCCCTCCCTTTCCCCTTAATCAAACCCTTTCTTTCACCCTCTTTAGGGACATTCTCTCACCCTTCTTCCCACCACCACCCCCCTCTCCCACTTCCTATACCCCTATTACCCAATCTCCCTCTCCCATTTTCTACCCTACCCCACCCCCCCCCTCACCACCCTTTCCCCCTCCCACCCTCCCTACCACCCTCTTCCTCTTACCATCCCCCCTTCTTATCTACCAACCCTCCTATTTCTTCGCCTTCCCCCCTCCCTTTCTCCTTTTCAATACCCTCCTTCTGCCCACCCTCACACAAACCCCCTCTCCAACTTTCTCCCCCTATCTCAAGCCAACAAGCACCCCATTTCTCCTTCACCTCTCTTTCCCCCCCCCCCCTCCCTCCTCCCTACTTCCCTCAATCTTTCCCTCCTACCCTACACTCTCCTACTCCCCTACCGCTCAACACCTACACTTCCCCCACCCTTCCCACTTACTCTATTATCTCTCCCTCCCCTCCCTAGCTCCACTTCCTCTCCCACTCTCTCTTCCCATCACCCTTCCCTCACCATCCTACCCTCTCCCCCTATCCCTTCCCATTCCCTCCTACTTTTTAGTCACCCCTCCCTTACACTTCTCCCCATCATCCCTTTTTTTTCACCTTCTACTCCCCACCCTTCCTTCCTCTACCACCCTTCAAACCCCTCACCCTTCCCCTCCCCCTTCTCTCCTGTCTCCCTCCCTCCCACTTCCTACTACCACCCTTTCTTTCCTTCCACTCTCCTCTTTTCCCTCTACTCTCTCGTCTCCCTTTCCACCCTCTCTCCCTCCACTCCCTTTTCTCCTCTCCCTTCCCTCCCTCTCCCTCCCGCCCCCCCCCCTTGACACCACCCTCCCCCCCACCACCCCCTCCCCCCACCACCCCCTCCCCCCCTCCACTACCCGCACCCCCCCCTGCCCACACCCCCCCCTGCCCACACCCCCCCTGCCCACACCCCCCACTCGTCTGCCCACACCCCCTACCGCCTACCCCCCCACTCCCCACAACCCTCCCCACCCCACATCCCCTGCCACAAACCACCACGCCACTCAACGCGGGCCTGCCGCGGTAGCCACACCAGCGGCACGGTAGGCCACACAGCGCAGGGGTAGGCAACGACAGGTGGAGGCCATATTTAAGAGTTATTCACATTTTTAAGCTTTAATAAATCCCTTCCACTTGTCGGGCCCGTCAGCTGCGCCTGCGCAGTAATACCTGCCATGTCTACATCACAATGGGAACCCAATGAATCGGGATTGCAGCGCCGCCGGGGAGCAGCTAAGAGGTGGGATGGGGGGATTGTTTGAGGATGGGTGAGGGTGCAGGCAAAGGGGCACAATGGGGGGGTGAGGGGAGGAGGTGGATCAGGGGCGTACAAAGGAACCCCCCACAGCCGCGCCTGATGCAGTGGGGCAATGCATGAGTGGGTGAATTTTGTGTTTGGGGATCAGCCTCCCTGCGAGAAGAGACCCAAATGGGTCCCACTTAACTAGTACAAACTAAAATGAAATCAGGAGGATAGTAAAACAACTCGAGAACTAGGGGGGAAGAGGGACAGAGAGAGGGAAAATGGGTCACTTGAAGGAAGAGGCACATCTCTGAGAACATGGAAAGGTAATGTGAGAACCCGTCTTTCACACTGATTCAGTCTGTTGAGTTACTCTCGCACTTTGTGTCATTCACCTTAAAACTAAGTGCTGATGCAGCTGGTCGGCATCAGCGAGCCTTCCTTCACCAGCTACCACAATCCGGTTGACGCGGCTGTTGTTGGTGGTGACGACCTAAAGAAGAGCTGTCCCCCGGTCATAATGTGAGTTGCAGCTACAGCGAGCCATGTTAAACCCGACCATGATAATGGGTGAAGGAGGACTCCTCTGTGCACCTTGCGAGCTGGGGTGGCGTCGGGGAGGCGATCCACGCCGGGGTTGGCGATGGTAGGTCACCTGCTATACACCAAATCCATTGTAAAAGGGTCAGTTAAGAAAATTAGTTTAAATGCATAACTATAATCATTTTTTATAAAAAACATGTGGTAAATGCTTAAGATCTTTTTTTGACAAAGTCCATATGACTGGCAAATTAAAATTTTGTGAATGACAGAGATGTGATTGAATATTAAAATCTCTGACAGTTTTTGATCACTTGGATAATTCTTTAGCTAGGGCAATTAGACCTATCCAACAAGCTTTAGTAAGAGTGAGATTAGTGAATAGGTGATTGACAAAAAGAAAGACCATCTGTCGCAAAAATAATTTTAATTCAAATGTATTCACAAATAAGGAACCAGCTTGTTGGCCCCTTGAAACTTGTAAACTGCATTCAAACAAACTATCAAGCTAGTAAGGAGCAAAGTGATGGAATTACTTCTTATTAGGGCATGTCATGAGCTGCAGTGTCTGAATTTAAAGCAACTTTTGTGCAGGTATCCATTACATGCCAGTGATAGAAAATGTATTTTTTCTATTCTGCAAATGTGACATCATGTTCTGTTGGCCACCACTCCGCTATGGACCTTGGGTCATACTTCCAAAGATACTGTATTTATTTTTCTTTTGTAGCATGAGAAAAGATGCTGAATTGAACATTTAGCAAATTTTCCCATCTACTGCTATGTCAACTTTTTGGGTGACAAGGATAACACAGAATAAAGATCAGAGAAAACGCCAGTGAATTATTCAGACACTCAACTCCATTGATCACTGCTGTAAGATCTAATCTGTACCTCGTTTACCTTTAACTGGTATTGTCTTTTATCCCTTCGTCTATTGCAGTTAAAAAAATATATATCTAAGGCACGAGGGCATACGAGTTTCATATTTTTTTACTGCCTTTTGTGTGGAAAAAGTGAATCCTAACCTCCACTTCTCTCTAGTCTTGTTCTGATTTGTAATATTACTACCATATGTTCCCTGGCATGACCAATATATTTTTTAAGAAAGAACTCAATAAAGCTTAATTTAAAGTTTGCAACTTAAATTAAACCTCCATGACCTCAAATACCACCTTGTTTCTATTTAATGCTCCTTTACCCATAGTAAAAATATGGAGACTGTAGTAGGCCAAGTGTTTTTCCTGATGTGTATCAAACACAGTACTCCATGGATTTCGGTACGTTTCAATGCAAGTTTAAAGTTTTTTCAATAAAATGCCTTTCAATTGAGAACGTCAACAGTCCCCCCCATTTTTTGAAAATTGTTTGTACTGCGTTCCAATTTTAATGTTACAAAGCTACCTGAATAGCTGTCTTGCATGCGCTTTGAACTGTGTAGCAATGTTAACCAAATTTTGAGATTATAAATCAAGTCTAACAATTTTTATCCCGTCAGATAAAGCATAAAAGAGTTTAATTGACACCTAATTCACTTTCATATCTTTCAGTATTAAAAAAGTTATGGGCCATTTTCATACACTGAAAATTATTATCTTGTTCCCATATTGCTTTTCCATGAAATAACACAAAAGCGTGATCAAGCAAGGCCAGTCAAAATGCCCATTACTTTCTTAAAAATTAATAAACTGAATGAAATTTACAGTTATGATAGATTGGAAGCATTCTGAAACAAAATGAAACAATCTACTTGTATGACTTGAAATTAAATCATATAATTAGTTAGTTACCTAATTGTACTAATTACAAATTCAATTACTAGATCTAAACATCTATCCATTACTTAAGAAAAAGGTAACATTTTTAAAAAAGCTAAGTGTCCTAATAACATTCACACAAAGAAATCACAATATAACATGATTTTTAAATCCCATTGACATATAGTTTTCTAGGCCAAATGGAATGGATTTAGTGTTTTATTTCCCTGTAAATTAATGGCCATTTTAATCATCCTTGCGATGGGGATTTTGTGGAACGCGATCGCTTGGAAACATTGCGGTGCGGTGAATTTTAAACTCAACCCATATCGCAGGAAAAATACTGCCGGTTCGTATGGGTCCTACGTCACCTTTTCGCAATGTGATATTTTTTGATTAAAGGCATCCTAAGAAGCAAATTTATAAGAAAAATAAACGGTGTACCTTGCCCCTACGTGAGATTCCGCCCGCTGATTGGCGTGACAGCATTAGAAGAGATTTTAAGTTTAACTCCCTGCTATTAAATTATTTATCCAGCGCAAATTTTTAATAAACTTAATAAAACGGCATTCGAAGCGATTTTTCTTCAGCAACAAAACCGCCTGTTCTAAATCTATTTGAATAGCCCGAAGAAAATACAAATTTTAAACCGCCCCCCCCATTGGCGCCAAAGCCGCGCACTCACGGCCAGTGCCGCTGACGCTAAGTATTGTAACATACCTATCTGGTACAAATAATAAAAATGCGCTTCATTTTGGTTTTTAATGGTAACTGATCTCATAATTGGCCATTTTAACATTTTCCAAAGCTGTTCTCTTCTACTTTAACTATAACTTACTAGCAGCTGTAATATGGATGCGTACACATAACCTTTGAAGTTACAGTCTGACTGCACAGGAAGGTGGTAATATTTCCAAAGTGGCAGATTAGCAGAGCTTATTAGGTCTTTTTTCTTTGGGCCTTCAATTTCTTTATTGTGCCATTATTTTTTGGTGAAAAGCTGCAACCTCAGTGGCACACATTTGTCAAATCCATTCAGGCAGACCTGGGAGTCATGGTACACCAGTCATTGAAAGTAGGCATGCCAGGTGCAGCAGGCAGTGAAAACAGCGAATGGTATGTTTAGCTTCAAAGCAAAAAGTATTTGGTATAGGAGCAGGGGGTTCTACTTCATTGTAAGGGTCTTTGTGAGGACCACACCTGAATATTGCTTACAGTTTTTGTCTCCAAATCGAGAAGGACATTATTGCCAGAAGAGAGTGCAAGAAGGTTCAACCTGACTGATTCCTGGGATGTCCAGGACTGCTTATGAAGACAGACCTGGATAGAACTCGGTTTTAATACTCCTCTAGAATTTAGGAGATTGAGAGGGATCTTATAGAAACTTACAAATTCTTAAGGGGTTGGACAGCTAAAGAATGTCAGAATATTGTTCCCGATGTTGGGACTCCAGGACAAGGGGTCACAAAGCTTAAGGATAAGGTGGGAAATCCTTTAAGACCGAGATGAAGAACGACTTTTTTTCCACACAGAGAGTGGTCTGAGTCTTCTGCAACTCTCAGCCACAGAGAGTATTGAGGGCCATTCATTGGCTATATTTTAAAGGGATTAGATGTGGCCCTAGTGGCTAAGGGGATCAGAGGGTATGGGAGATGGGCAGGTAACGGGATACTGAGTTGAATGATCAGCCCGATCATATGAATGGCGTGCAAGCTCGAAGGGCCCGAATGGCCTACTCCTGCAACTAATTTCTATGTTTCTATGTGACTTGCTTTCTTCATCTCCCATACAAATATTGCATCCAATCACCACAATTTTAAATAGAACCTTATTCCTATATTTCCTTTGGACTAGGACTTTATCAGATTCCGTTTGGGAAGTCTATGCAAACAAGATGGTAATAACTGCTCTGCCCATCATCCGCATTACTCCTACAAACCTCTAATCCACCCCCCCTCCCCAGTTTCTATATCCACTTCAACTGCAGGAGTTGTAAACCAATCTGTCTCTATAGCTCCGCCCTCATCTCCATGCAGGGACCCCAGCAGTCCATCCAGGTGCGACAAGGTTCTCATGCACCTCCTCTATCTTCTTCACTGCATCCCGTGTTCCCGAGGTGGCCTCCTGTTGATTTGTGAGACGAATCATAGATTTGAATGACCGTTTCGCTGACAGTCCTCAAGATCAAACTGGGATCTCCCCCGTTGCTAACCATTTTAACTCCTCTTCCTTTTCCATAACTGATCTTTCTGTCCTGGCCTCCCTTTCATTGCCAAACTGGAGGAAAGCCCCTTGTATTTTGCTTAGGTAGCTTACAACCCATAGAATTCATATTGAATACGCGCATTTTAGGCAACTAAACTTTGTAATCAACCATCTGTCTATCAACTTATCTTCCCCCCCCCCCCCCCGCACCTGTATAATCAATATACTTATTACCACACTTGTTTCTGCCTCACTCACATCTCTTATTTCCATCTTTCTTCTCCGACCTCCCCAATCAGTTCTAAAGAAGGCCTTCAACGCCACCTATCCAGGCGTTCTCCAGAGATGTTGTCTGACACACGGAGTTTGTTCAGCAGTTTAATTGTTTTTTAATGACATTAGTCATCATGACCTACCGTTCCACACATACTGATCCAATTTCCTCTGCTTTTGTCATGGAATCCTCATCAATAAACTTTCCTAACATAGAATCCTTCTACAACATAGAACAGTACATCTTAGGACAGGCCTTGGCCCCATCCATATCTGATGAACCAAGGCGAAGTTTAATTAATGTTTGACAAACCTTCTTGAATTATTTTTGAAGCGTAACTAGGAAATTGATGAGGTAAAGCAGTGGATGTTGCTATATGGATTTCCAGTAAGGAGGCCTTTGGCAAGGTTCCCATAGGAAGGATTGGTTCAGAGTTCAATCTTTGTGTGTTAATGGCGAGTAGCAAGATGGATTCAACAGTGGTGATGGGAGATGTCAGAGATAATGGTGGATGGCTGTTTGTCAGGTTGGAAGCCGTGACCAGTGGGTGCCTCAGGACTGTGTTTGGTCCCTGTTGTTTTTGTCATGTACATCAGTATCAGATATGGGGTGGAAAATTTGATAAGTAAGTAAGCAGAATACTAAGATAGGTGTATTGTGATAAGGAAGTAGATCTCAAGTCTACACAGAGATTTGGCCATTTGGAAAAGTGGGGCTGAAAGATGGAAGATGGATTTTTAATGCTGATAAGTGTGAAGTGCTTACATCTTGGGGGCAGGACAAATCAAAATAGGACTACATGGTAAATGGTAGGGAATTGAGGAATGCTGTGGAACAGAGATCTAGGAATAACTGTGTGCATAGTTCCCTGAAGGTGGAATCGCATGTAGATAGGGTGGTAAAAGAAAGCCTTTGGTGTGCTGCCTTTAGAAATCAGAGCATTGAAAATAGGAGTAGGGAATAATGTTAAAAGTGTACAAGGCATTGGTAAGACCAATTCTGGACTATGGTGTACAATTTTGGTCGCCTAATTATAGAAGGATGTCAACAAAATAGAGAGAGATACAGAGGAGATTTTACTAAATGTTGCCAGGGTTCCAGCAACTATGTTACAGAAAAAAAAAAGGTTGAACAAAGTGTAGGTCTTTATTCTTTGGAGCGCAGAAGGTTAATGGGGGGACTTGATTGAGGTCTTTAAATGATGAAAGGTGATAGACAGAGTTGACGTTGAGGAAAAGCTTTTCCATTGAGGGTAAGGGAAGATTTCAAAACAAGAGGGCATGACAGAGAATTAAGGGACATTTAGTTTAGGGGTAACGTGAGGGGGAACCTCTTTACTCAAGGGTGGTGGCTGTGTGGAATGAGCTTCCAGCAGAGGTGAGGAGGCAGGATCGATTTAAACATTTAAAAGTAAAAGTGGATAGGTATAAGACGTGAAGGGAATGGAGGGGTATGGTCTGAGTGTAGGTAGATGGACTTGGGGAAAACAAATGGTGTCGGCACGGACTGGAAGGGCCGAGAGGGCCTGTCTCCGTTGCTGTAATTGTTTATATGGGTTATATGGTTTATAAATTCTGCCTGCATGTGATCCCTTTCCTTCCATCCCTGCATAAATCCATCCCTATCTACTAAAGGCCTATTAAATCCTTTACAATTGTACGTGCCTCCCGCCACACACTTGGTGCATTACAGGCCACCCACCGCTCTCTGTGTAACAAAAACTGAACTAGCACATCTCCCATTAAACTTTACCCCCCTCCCGCTTTAGAACTTCCGACTCTCCTCCCATATCAAATCACCATAATTTTAAATACATTAATCGGGTCCCTCTGATGTATCAGAGAAAACAATCCAAGTCTGTCCCAACCTCTCCTTGCAGCCTTTACCCTCTAATAGAAAACATAGAAAATAGGTGCAGGATTAGGCATTCGGCCTTCAAGCCTGCACCGCCATTCAATATGATCATGGCTGATCATCCAACTCAGTATCCTGTAACCTGCCTTCTTCTCCATAGCCCCCTGATCCCTTTAGCCACAAGGTCCACATCTAACTCCCTCGTAAATATAGCCCAATTAACACTGGCCTCAACTACATTCTGTGGCATGAGAATTCCCAGATTTCACCACTCTCTGTGTGAAAAAAATGATTTTCTCATCTCGTCCAAAAAGACTTCCCCCTTAGCCTTAAACGGTGACCCCTGTAATCCAGGCAGCATTCTGGTAAATCGAAGTGATTTGCCCTCTCCAAAGCCTCCACATCCTGTAATGGTGCAACCAAGCCACACACAATACTCCATGTGTTAACGAAGAATACTGCAGATGCTGGAGAATCGAGGGTTACACAAAAATGCTGGAGAAACTCAGCGGGTGCAGCAGCATCAAAAAGAAGCGAAGGAGATAGGCGACGTTTCGGGTCGAGAGAGACCCTTCTTCAGACTGTCCAGGATCAGGGAAACGAGAGATATAGACGGTGATTTGAGGAAGATAAAAGAAACAATGAATGAAAGATAATGCAAAAAAAGTATTCGATGATAAAGGGAACAAGCCATTGTAAGCTGTTTGTGGTGTGAAAAATGAGAAGCTAGTCGTGCGACTAGGGTGGGTGGGGAGGGAGATAGAAGATAAGATGGAATGCACAATACGCCATGCCGTCTATTTGTGTTCTTGTTAGGTCTTGAAATTATTGCTCTTTAGTTCTAGTTTTCAGTTGAATATGTCAAACAATAGGAAACTTTTGATAATCCTTTTGGTTACGGGCTTTGACAAAGATGTGTTTTTTTTTTCTTCTCTCCGGACCTCAGTGGGATAAACAGAATTGTATTTTCCCAACCCCACTGTCCATAGGGGCCACTTTAATCATGGTGTGGGATTTTTAAATATCACCTCAAGGCATTAAAGTTAGGGCAGTTACAATGAATGCCTAAAGTTTGCATTTTAATAGATGGCAAATATACTACCTTCTGTGTTAGCTATATATTTCTAAATTCTGTACACTATTATTCGTTAAACAACAAATTGTTTAAAATATTGTGCTCTTTGTAGTGTAAGAAATACTTCATAAGGAAAACTTGTTATGCTCTACACCGTTGAGAAAAGGGATATTCATCTTTGGGAAAACAAATATTTTTTTCCTAAAAATGAAATATGCAATTTTGCTGCAAATTCTTTTTCAGATCATTTTAAACATTTAAAAAAATTATATATGGAATAATACATCTCTTCAAGCAATGTGTTTCTTCGGCTGAAAAATAATTTTTGTGACTAATTCTGAATAACTGGATAGTGAATAGTCTCCGAAAGTTGGGGTGGGGGTGTTGGGCGGGTGTTGGGTTGGGGGGTGGGGGGGGTCGCAGGCCGCGCGCCACCACAGCTCTTCCCCGCTTCCAAGTTGGCCAGCTCCGTGATGTCATGTCCGCAGGCCTTCCGCGACTGGGAGCCCTTGGTTAGTCCGGCCGGACGCCGCCGCTGGGCTCCTCTATGTTAGGCCCAACGACATCAGGGATCCGACAGGAAAAAGTCGGGTCCCCGTACAGGGGAAGAGATTAACGGTTTTTCCCCCCACAGCCCCCCCACCCCCCACATATACACAGCTTAAAAAAAACTATACTCAAACAAGACAAAAAAAAATTTAAAAGACAGACGGACTGTAGTCGAGCCGCAGCCGTTTAGGCGCCACCACACACAAAGAACGCCAAACACGTCGACCCTCCCATTGGTGCCCAACATTTTGCATTTTTCACTCTCTGAAACATGGCTGGCGCAGACTGGTAGCAAGTCTTTTAACTTGCACTTGAAATCAATATTAATGCTTCCAAAATGATATGCTTGGTAGCAATTGATTTAGCTATGAATTGAGTATTAATTACATTCCACATTGAGCCCAGGCTCTGATCAACAGGTGCAGCACATGAATGATCTTAGTGTATTCATGTTTATGTATAGGAAATCACATTATAATCAAGCTACTTGGCCCATGTTGACCAACCTGCGTCTCACTGCCACACCTGGTACTACTCCTGGCCCTCCTGACTCCATTTGCTTACCTTCTCTCATTCCTGTCCCTGAGTCCAGCCTTACAACACCTGCCCCCTGTTCTACCCTGATCATAGCTGCTTAACCTGCTTAGGTTCCCAGTGACTGAACACAGCCCCCTTGGTCCCAGCTTTGACTGCACGCCTAGTACTATTCCAAACTTTGGGGCCATGCTTGCTCCTACCCCTTTGCACTGGCAATATATCTGGCCCACATATAAAAAGCCCCATATCCAAGATTGCTGGCCAAGTGTCCCGGATTTCCCGTATTTTGTCCCGGCGAAATAAAACCTTTTTATACGGTGTTCCGGCAGCCAAACATGCTGTTACGGAACACCGCCGCGCCGGTGTTCCTCCCGTGGTGAACGCCGCGCCATGTGCCCCCGGGGTTTGCCAGCCCGGCAGCTCGCAAGCCACGCCCGGCCCCCAGAGCCCGGGCGGCGCCGGCCCGCGCGATCAGCGGCAGTTTCGTTGCCGCCAGCCGGCCGCTCGCTGCATCCCCATCACCGGGCCCCCCCCCACCCCCACCCCCACCCAGTGCGCAGGCGCAGACCCGCCGGCAACCTTGCCAAGTGCATGTGCCGCACCCGGCCCCGCCGGCAGCCCCGCTGATCTGCACCAGTGCGCAGGCGCATAGCCGCCGGCAACAACCCCAAGTGAGTAATGTAACGAGCAATGCATTTAACCCCATTTTGTTTACGGACAAATGGGTGAAATGTTACTGTGAACTAAATTTAGGTTGGCATCTCTGCATATCTGACCCCCTGGACTTAACCTATTGGGTTCAAGTCCACAGGTGCTTAGCTAATGCAGTAATCCTTATGGTGCCCCCCACTTCACAGACCAAACTATAGATAACAAAATTTGCTACATTCATTGGCACCATCCTTGTTATCTAACATAGAAAACATAGAAAATGGGTGCAGGAGGAACGCCATTTCGGCCCTTCGAGCCAGCACTGCCATTCATTGTGATCATTGGCTGATCGTCCGCATATCAAATAACCCGTGCCTGCCTTCTCCCCATATCTCTTGACCTCCACTAGCCCCTAGAGCTCTATCCAACCCTCTCTAACATGCTAGTTACTTTGTCAAATAAGTCATCAATTGGTTTTGAACACAATTCCCATCCATATAAAATTAAACTCACTCAGCTGTATTTTCGTTCTTTCATTTTCATAACAAACTGTCCAGAAGTTTTCACCCCCAATATTTTTCAGTATTTTGCTGCATTTCCTCACAGCTGGGACTTTTTTCCGAAATGCAAAGTCCAATAAAAAAAAAAATATATTTAAGCAGTATTAATTCTATTAACTGTGATCTTGAGAGTACACAATATTTTCTGTAGTATTCATAACACAAAACAATCATAAAATGATCTTTGTTTTGATTAAACCTACCAACATTCAATGCATTATTATATTACAGTTAATATGTACCGAGGGCAAATTTTTTGTTCCAAAGCTCCCCATTTCCCAATTACTTTTACATTGAAGTGATTCAAATCCAAGTGAAGTTTAAATGCATCATAAAAGTAAAACCTCCAGAATGGATGATATTCATTACGTGGTTTGGTTGGGGTCCCAGTATCAGCACAAAATATTAATATATTTAACCTCGAGCCTTCAGATGTCCTGGTTCAAGTTAAAACTACTGACAAATATAATCTCCTCACACATTCCCCTTCAGTATCTCTGTCACTCCTTTAAAATATGCCCTTTCTTTGAACAAGCTCTTAAATATCGCATCTCATCAGTTTTCCATCTGATTACACTCCTTGAGGATGTTCATCTATTGTGTTCAATAATAAAACAATGAGATTGGGGACATTTCTATTCAACCTGTCAAAGAATTGGGGCATTTAGAAATAGTCAGTGAGGTAGGGACAAACATACTCGTCAGTGAGGTAAACAACATAAAATCCCCCCCTCTCGCCCCCCCTCCACCCCTCTCCCTATCTCGCCCCCACGAGCGGGCCTCTCCCCTCCCCTCTCCCCCCCTCCCCCCCCCCTCTCTCTCCCCCCTTTTTCCGAATTACCCTCATCTCTCTCCCCCCCCCCCCCTCTCTCCCCCCCTCTCTCCCCCCCTACCCTCTCTCCCCCCCCTCTTCCTCACCCCCCATCTCCCCCCACTCCCTCCCCCCTCTCCCCACCACCCCCCCCTCTCTCCCCACGCCCTCCCCCTCGCACCCTTCCCTCTCTTCCCCCTTACCCCCTCCCCCTCACCCCCCCCTCCCCCCCATCCCCCCCCTCTCTTCACCCTTCCCCCCCTCTCTTCCTCCTCCCCCACCCCTCCTCTCTTCTTCCCTCATCTCCCTCTTCCCCCCTCTCCCCCCTCTCCCTTACTCATCTCTTCCTCTCTCTCTCCTCTCTTCCCTCTCTCTCTCTCCTCTCTTCTCCCTCTCTCTCTCTCTCTCTCTCTCTCTCTCTTCCTCTCTCTCTCGCTCTCTCCCCCTCTCTTCTTTCACCCCCTCTTTCTTCTCCTCTCTCCCCTCTTCCCCTCTCTCTTTTACCACCCCACTCTTCTCCCCCTCCTCGCTCCCATCTTCGCGCCTACCCTCTCCTCCCTCCCCACCCTCTCTCTTCTCACCTCTTTTCTCTCTTCCCTCTTTTCATTCCCTCACCACTCCCCTCTCTCTCTATCCCCCCCCACCTCACTCTCCCCCCCTCCCTACCTCCCCTCTCCCCCCCCCCTCTACCTCTCACTCTTTCCCTCCCCGTTCTCTCCCTCCCTGTCTCTCCCCTCTCTCTCCTCCCTCCCCCCTCTCTCCTCCCGCCCCCCTGTCTCCATCCCTCTCTCTCTCCACCTCCCTTTGAGACTCTCACGGCAGCGGCGCAACGCCTCCGACGGCCCGGGGAACCCTGAAAGCTTCCACTGAAGCTGCTCCATGGCCGGAGCTGCAGCAAGTGGACTCGCCAGCCCCGCAACACTCCCCAGCCCCGCAATCACTCGCCAGCCCGTTCCCGTCATCTGTCCCCGGGCAAACACTCGCCATCCCCGGATCCCCGTCTGCATCTGCCTCCGCTGCTTCCATCCCTCCCTCAGCCCCCGGCTCCCCAACTCCCGCGCCCATGCAGTTTATCTAAGTTTTGAAATTTTTCGTTGAGCACAGAATTTCTACCCACCACAGAGCGTGAGAAATTTCTGAGCTGCGTGAGGGCGTGAGAATTTGTTAAAAATGCGTGAATCTCACGCTCAAAGCGTGAGAGTTTGGCATCCCCCCCCCCAGCGGTTGAATGGTTACAGAGTTGGACCTAATGGTTGCTAAATATAACCATATAACCATATAAACAATTACAGCACGGAAACAGGCCTCTCGGCCCTTCCAGTCCGTGCCGACCATTTGTTTTCCCCTAGTCCCATCTACCTGCACTCCAGACCATACCCCTCCATTCCCTTCACGTCCATATACCATAATTCTCATTGCATGCCCTCTTGTTTGAATCTTCCCTATCCTCAAATGGGGAAAAAAAACGTATCCACGGTCAACTCTGTCTATCCCTTTCATCATTTTAAAAGACCTCAATCAAGGCCCCCCCTTAAACCTTCAGCGCTCCAAAGAATCAAAGACCTAACTTGTTCAACCTTTCTCTGTAACATAGTTCTGGAACCCTGGCAACATTCTAGTAAATCTCCTCTGTACTCTCTCTATTTTTGTTGACATCCTTCCTATAACTAGGCGACCAAAATTGTACACCATGCTCCAAATTGGTCTTACCAATGCCTTGTAACAATTTTAACATTACTTCCCTACTCCTATATTCAATGCTCTGATTTATAAAGGCCAGCACACCAAAGGCTTTCTTTACCACCCTATCTACATGCGATTCCACCTTCAGGGAACTATGCACAGTTATTCCTAGATCCCTCTGTTCCCAGCAATCCTCAATTCCCTACCATTTACCATGTTACTTCCTATGTTTGATTTGTCCTGCCAAGATAAGATGTAGCACTTCACACTTAACAGCATTAAACTCCATCTGCCATCTTTCAGCCCACTTTTCCAAAAGGCCCAAATCTCTTCCCAAATCTCAAATCTCTGTAGACTTTGAAAATCTACTTCATTATCCACACACACCACCTATCTTAGTATCATCGCAATACTTACTTATCCAATTTTCCACCCCATCATCCAGATCATTGATGTACATGACAAACAACAGTGGACCCAACACAGATCCCTGAGGCCACCCCACTGGTCACCGGCTTCAACCTGACAAACATCCATCCACCATTACTCTCTGACATCTCCCATTCAGCCACTGTTGAATCCATCTTGCTACTCCGCCATTAACACCCAAAAGATTGAACCTTCTTAACCAACCTTCCATGGGGAATCTTGTCAAAGGCCTTACTGAAATCCATATAGACAACATCCACTGCTTTTTACCCTCATCAATTTCCCTAGTTACCGCTTCAAAAAATTCAAGAAAGAAAAGGGTTTGTCAAACATGGACCTTCCAGCACAAATCCATGTTGACTGTTCCTGATCAGACCCTGTTTTATCCAGATGCTTATATATATATCTCTTAGTATCCTTTCCATTAATTTGCCCACTATTGACGTCAAACTAATAGGTCTATAAATTGCTAGGTTTATTCTTTGAACCCTTTTTTAAAACAATGGAACAACATGCGCAGTACGCCAATCCTCCAGCACTATTCCTGTTTCTAAAATGACATTTGAAACAATTTTCTGTCATAGCTCCTTGCTATTTCTACACTAACTTCCCTCAATGTCCAGGGAAATATCCTTTCAGGACCTGGAGACTTATCCACTTTTTAATATTTTTCAAAAGTGTCAGTACTTCCTCCTCTTTGAATCTCGTAGTTTTCCATAGCAACACTCTACTATTTTCCCCTTAACTCACAGAGTTCAATATCCTTCTCCTTGGTGAATACCGAAGAAAAGAAATTGTTTTTTCACTATCTCCCCCAATCTCTTTTGGCTCTGCAGATAGCTGTCCATTTTCTGGTTCCCTAATGGTCCAATTTTATCCCTCGTTATCCTTTTTGCTATTAATATAGCTGTAGAAACCCTTTGGGTTACTTTCACCTTTCTTGCCAAAGCAAACCTCATATCTTCTTTTAGCCTTCCTAATTTCTTTCTCAAGATTCTTTTTACATTCTTTATACTCGTTTTTCTTCTAGCACCTTAATTACTCCATGCCTCCTATAATTATTGTAGATATCTCTCTTTTTTTATTTTTGAAACAAATGTCCAATTTCCCTTGAAAACCATGCTCTTTCCAATTTTTTACTATTTCCATTTCAAACCTAACAGGGACAAAGATTTCAGTACTCTTACAATTTCCCCTTGAAATGTCCTCCATCTTTCTCTTCTACATCCTTCCCATGAAACAAAAGTGTCCCAATTCACTCCTTTAAATATGTCAATAGTAACAAAAGAGATTGGGGTGGTTTCATCTCTAAACTTTGTAGATCACGGCAAAGATTATAGAGGAGCAAGATGCGCCACTCAGCGAAAAAGACGTAGTATCACATGTGTGTGAGTCGACGCCATGGTTAGTTAGCGACTGCCAAAATGGCATCCGACTATGTGGTCTACATCATTGGGAAACTAGGCTCCTCTATAATCACCTCTATATCCTCTTATAATCTTTGTCTCTCGATCTCCCTCTGTGTAATCCGCTCCTAAGCTACAGAGCAATTGCAAGCAAAGATTATAGAGGAGCAAGATGCATTAGAAAGTTATTTACATTTATTTGTAATAGATCTTTACTTACCTCACTCTCGATCTTGATCCTCTCTCTCTCCCCCCTCCCCTCTCTCTATCTCCCCCTTTCGATCCCTCTCTATCCCCTCTCTTCTCTCTATCTCTCTCTCTCCCCTCTTCTCTCGATCCCTCTCTATCTCAACTCTCCCTCCCTCTCTTCTCTCGATCGCTCTCTCTCGCCTCTTTTCTCTCGATCTCCCTCTCTTCTCCATCTCTCTCCCCTCTCGATCTCTGCTCTAATCCCTCTCTCTCTCCCTCTTCTCCTCGATCCTCTCTCCCCTCTTACTCTCTCTCTCGATCTCCTCTGCCTCAACGATCTCTCTCTTATCACGATCTCTCTCTCCCCTCTCGATTTCTCTCTCTCCCCTGTCCTTCTCTCGAGCCCCCCCCTTCCCTCCTCTCCACTCATCCCCTCTCTTGTTTGCAATAGAGTCAAGGTTTAGAATTGTAGCAATCTTTGTGAGTATCCACATGCACCTTGGACTCCAAATTCAAGAATAGAAAAATGCATAACATGACTGTTAAAAGGAAATGTAAAAAACATCAAAAAGTGGAACATAAGTAAAGTGCATAATTTTCAAATTTTATTTATTTGAAGTAATACTATTCAAGATCAAATCCAAGTGAGTTTATTGTCATGTGTCCCTGATGGTACAATGACCATTCTTGACTTTGTTTCAGCACAACAGAACATAGTATGCATTGACTACAGAACAGATCAGTGAGTCCATATGCCATTATATAAATAAATACACACAATGAATAAATAAATTATAAAGTACAAATAACCAGATAATGGGCTATTAATGTTCAGAGTTTGGTCCGAGCCTTGATTAATAGCCTGATGCTATTGGAAGTTGCTACTCCTGTACCTGTCGTTGCAGTCTTCGGGCTCCTGTACTTTCTACCAGGATGTTATGGGTCCTTGATGATACTGCCAGCCTTTTTGAGGCAGCGACTGCGATAGATCCCATTTCGATGGAAGGAAGGTCAGAGCCGATGATGACTGGGCAGCGTTAGACAACTTTTTGTAGTCTTTTCGTCTTCTGGGCGCTCAGTTACAGAACCAAGCCACGATGCGAACCGTCAGCATGCTTCTCTACTGTGCACCTGTAAAGTTAGAGTCCTCCTTGACAAACCGACTCTCCGTAAATCTTATCAGAAGTAGAGGCGGCTGAGTTGCTTTCTTAATATTTGCATCCGTGTTTCTCGGACCAGGAAAGATCTTCAGAGATGTGCATGCCCACGAATTTGAAAGCTCTTGACCATTCAACATCGACTCCGTTGATATAAACGGATCGGGAGCTTTTGCTTCAGCAGCAGCAGCCTCTCTACATGAGGCTTCAACGATTGAGTGAGTCCTGGTGTGTAGTGAGAGTCAGTGTGTGTGAGTATGTGTGTGTGCGAGTCTCTGTTTGGATCAGTGTGTGTGTTGTGTATATATGTGTGCTTATATATAAAGCGTGCTTCGTTGAATGATGACTTCTGAGATATAATATCAGATTATCTTGGTTAAAATTTGACCGCGTCAAAGCGACATAAAGACGCTGTGGGCAGCAACAAGAGACACAACAAGAAATAACTTAATAATTCTCATCTTCGACATTTAAATTGTTCTCATATTTTAAGAGTTATTCACATTTTAAACTTTAATAAATCCTTTTTCCACTTTTCATGCCTGTGTGTTCTTCATCACAATGGGAACCTAATGGGCAGGAATGGATACTCTGTGGGAGAGCCACTAAGAGCAAAGATCCTATAGCGGAGCAAGATGGACCACTTTTAGTGCCTACCCTGACTAAAATTATAAAATAGTAATTATTATATATATGTATAATATATATAAAATATATATAAAACATATATAAAATGGTCATAAATAGAAAGGCACGGGAGAATTATGCTTCCCTAAGAGGTCGATCTCTTAGGGAGGCATAATTCTCCCGTGCTTTTCATCCGCAGTACTTTTTAAACGCGGAGGTATGGTGACAACACACGTGCCGTCGACTCTGCTTCAAGCCATCAGTTGGAATAGTCCGTAAAGGCAGCTTAAACTCCTGCCTCTACACTGTGAACTGCGTGTGTGTGCTGCGATGTGCAACTGCGCTGCGCACCAGCCTACTGCGCATGCGGATGCGCAAGTTTCTTAGCGGGATTTTTCAAAGATGGATAGTGATTACCTGAAGAGTTTCTCGAAGCAAACTTACAGATATTATTGCTGCAAACAAAGAGAGAAGAATGGATTTTGTGTACAAATAATATGGTACGTAAATTTATTTGAGCTATTTTTTTTTAATTATAAAGAGATAGGACCTATTGAAGAACAAATTACTTGATAAAAGTCGAGAGAACAATCTGCGATGCGCGTTTCCACGATTTAAAAAAAAGCCGAATGACAGTTCACCGGGGAGGGAACCATGTGCGCGTGTGCGGTTTTTTCAAGATTTTTAATAGCCACTGCCTACCCTGGCAGATTACTCACATGCACGTGCCTGATATAAAATATGTTTTATATATATGTATGTATATATGTGTGTATATATTAATGTATGTTTGTATATGTGTATGTAAGCATATATGGTTTATGTACATCATCTGACAAATAAGATAGAGGGGGAAAAACAATAAGTGACGCTTTAAATCAAAGTTTCTTCTGATCCATGAAAAGGAAATGTTTTTATCTCTCAAGGGCCTGTCCACCATATATTTATATGAATGTGTGTTTTTGTGTGCCTTAGTTTTTGTGCAGTGTGGTGTGAAACAATACAGAAGCTGCACAATACAATGCAAGGAAACTATGCAAAGGTGGGGCTTGGGAATGAAGTGGGAGGGAAATGGGTAAAGCAGGGGAAAGAAAGGGAAGTCGGTTAGAGAGAGGGAAGGAGGGAGAGAGAGAGGGGAATTCGGAAAGAGAGAGAGGGGGAAGGGATGAGAGAGAGGGAAAAAGGAAAGAGGAGAGGGGGAGTAGATGAGAGGGAGAGAGGGAGAGAGAGAGAGGGTCGAGAGGGAAAGAGAGAGAATCGAGAGGGGAAAGAGAGAGATCGAGAGGGGAAAGAGAGAGATCGAAGGGAAAGCGAAAAAGAGAGAGCGTTCGAGAGGGATAGAAAGAGATCGAGAGAAGAGAGAGAGAGATAGAGAAGAGAGGGGAGGGGGGGAGAGAGAGAGATCGAGATCGAGAGGTAAGTAAAGATCTATTACAAATAAATCTAATAACCTTCTAATGCATCTTGCTCCTCTATAATCGTTGCTTGCAACTGCTCTGTAGCTTTGGAGCGGATTACACAGCGGGAGGCACCCGCCAAAATGGCGGCCGTGACGTTCCGTTACGTACTACACACCCGTCCATCAGATTTCGGAGGAGTGGTCTATCTTGCTCCTCTAGTATCTTTGGATCACAGTATTCCTCACTGCATGTATTCCATCCTCTTCCTGTATTCTGTGGGTTTTACTGCAAGTGAGATCCTAGACTTTAGCGCCTGGTTGTTATCCCTCGAGTTTTCCTACATCTCCCTGTCACAAATGATCTCTTTTGAGTTGTGGATCTCTTTCACTCTTTTCAAATCTGAATTTGGAAGCATGTCCTCTATGTTTCCTACTTGTTTCTCAGTCAGTTGAATCACAAGAACAAGTGCAGCAATGCTGTGCCAAGATTTGAGCAGTGTCGTCAATATTGGTGCTATGAGGGTGCAGTCGGGAGCTAAGTTTTGTAACTGCGTCAGATTATATTAAATTGACATAAATATGTGGTAAAGATTATTTTTCCCTCAAGTTAGTAAGTAAGTAAGTTAGTTTATTGGCCAAGTATTCACATACAAGGAAGTTGTGTTTGTAAGAGGAACCCTATTGGAAGAGGGTCATAATTTGTGATCTTTTCCTAACTTAAAAACTGTGCTAGTGAAAAGCCTTCATGGGTCTCTGACTTCTCAGTAGCTTAATTTCTAAAGATATTCTTATGAATAAATTGCCATTTCTCTTTACTTTCTGTGTGCAGTGAATTATGTTGATTTATGTGCATTAAGGATTTAGAATCTTGATTTTCAAGAGAACAGATGGTTTATACAGTTATCAGCAATGTTTATGTAAACTTGAGTGTGCGATTAAGTTAAATCAAATCTAATTTAATGGTTTAAAATATTGCCAGCAGCCCCAGGCTTTGGAATAAGCCTAGGTACAGTGCCCTCCATAATGTTTGGGACAAAGGCCCATCATTTATTTATTTGCCTCTGTACTCCACAATTTGAGATTTGTAATAGAAAAAAAAATCACATGTGGTTAAAGTGCACATTGTCAAATTTTAATAAAGGCCATTTTTATACATTTTGGTTTCACCATGTAAAAATTACAGCAGTGTTTATACATAGTCCCCCCATTTCAGGGCACCATAATGTTGCGGACACAGCAATGGCATGTAAATGAAAGTAGTCGTTTAGTATTTTGGTTGCATATCCTTTGCATGCAATGACTGCTTGAAGTCTGCGATTCATGGACATCACCAGTTGCTGGGTGTCTACTCTAGTGATGCTCTGCCAGGCCTGTATTGCACCATCTTCAGCTTATTGGTCCCCAGAGGAGGACCAATATCCTGGCAGGGAGATTTGCAAAGGCTACTGGGGAGACTTTAAACTAGAAAGGCTGGGGGGAGGGACTCGGGTAGAGGGGGCTAGGGGTCAGGGTGTGGGGCAAGAGGCAGAGAAGGGAAGCACTCGGACCCAAAATGTAGGCGAGAAAGATGAAAAAGATAATAGACAGAGAATAAGGGACGGTGGTTTTCTAAAATGTTATATTTTAATGCTAGGAGCATTGTTTAAGTAAGGTGGATGAACTTAAGCCTGGATTGACACCTGGAAATATGATGTTGTGGCAATCAGTGAAACATGGTTGCAGAGGGAAGTGATTGGGAAACTAAAATTTTTTTTTTTGTTTTTTTGTTTTTTTTTTTTTTTTTTTTTTTTTTTTTTTTTTTTTTTTTTGTTTTATTTTTTTTCCATGATTTCGTTGCTTCAGGTGTGATAGAATTGGAGGGACCAGAGGGGGAGGTGTTGCATTGCTTGTCAGAGAAATATTACAGCAGTGCATTGGCAGGATAGATAGAGGGCTCGTCTAGGAGGCTATTTGGGTGAATCTGAGAAGTGGGAATGGTGTAGCAACACTTTTTAAGGGGTGTTAAAGACCGCCAAAAGGGGAGCGAGAATTGGAAGAGCAAAATAAAGGAGATAGCAGATAATTAGTAGTAAGCACAAGGTATTGATTGTGGGAGATTTCAATTTTTCAAAAATAGACTGGGAAACACATCTGTAAATGGGCTGGATGTTTGGAGTTTTGTAAAATGTGTGCAGGATAGTATTTTTGCAGCAGTACATAGAGGTATCCGACCAGAGAAGGGGCAGTGCGGGACCTCCTGTTAGGAAAAGAGCAGGTCAGGTGACGGAGGTATGCGTTGGTGAGCACTTCGGACCAGTGATCACAATACATTAGTTTTCAATAAATTATGGCGAGAGTCAGAACTGGACCTAGGGTGGAGATTTTTGATTGGAGAAAGGCTAACTTTGAGGGAATGCGTAAGGATTTTAAAGGAGTGAATTGGGACACATTGTTTCATGGGAAGGATGTAAAGAGAAATGGAGACATTTAAAGGGTAACTTACAGAGTACAGAATCTTTATGTCCCTGTTAGTTTTTTTTTTTTGAAAGGAAATAGTAAAAATTGGAAAGAGCTATGGTTTTCAAGGGAAATTGGACACTTGTTTCGAAAAAAGAGAGATATCTACAATAATTAATAGGAGGCATGGAGTAAATGATCTGCTAGAGGAGTATAAAGAATGTAAAAGTATCTTAAGAAAGAAATTAGGAAGGCTAAAATAAGATATGAGGTTGCTTGGCAAGAAAGGTGAAAGTAAACCCAAAGGGTTTCTACAGCTAATATTAATAGCAAAAGGATAACGAGGGAATAAAATTGGACCAATAGAAGAACCAGAATGGACAGCTATCTGCAGAGCCAAAAGAGATGGGGGAGATATATTGAACAATTTATTTTCTTCGTATTCACCAAGGAGAAGGATATTGAATTCCGTGAGTTAAGTGGGAAAAGTAGAGTAGCTATGGAAACTAGAGATTCAAAGAGGAGGAAGTACTGACACTTTTTGAAAAATATAAAAGTGATAAGTCTCCAGGTCCTGACAGGATATTCCCTAGGATATTGAGGGAAGTTAGTGTATAAATAGTCAGAGTTATGACAGAAATATTTCAAATGTCATTAGAAACGGGAATAGTGCCGGAGGATTGGCGTACGGCGCATGTTGTTCCATTTTTTTAAAAAAGGGTTCAAAGAATAAACCTAGCAATTATATACCTATTAGATTGACGTCAGTGGTGGCAAATTAATGGAAAGGAATACTTAGAGATAATATATATAAACATCTGGGATAAACAAGGTCTGATCAGCGAACAGTCAACATGGATTTGTGCCTGGAAGGTCATGTTTGACAAACCTTCTTGAAATTTTTTGAAGCGGTAACTAGGGAAATTGATGAGGGTAAAGCAGTGGATGTTGTCTATAATGGATTTCAGTAAGGCCTTTGACAAGGTTCCCCATGGAAGGTTGGTTACGAAGGTTCAATCTTTAGGTGTTAATAAGGCGGAGTATCAAGATGGGATTCAACAGTGGCTGAATGGGAGATGTCAGAGTATAATCGTGGATGACTGTTTGGTCAGGTTGGAAGCCAGTGACCAGTGGGGTGCCTCAGGGATCTGTGTTGGGTCCACTGTTTGTTTGTCATGTACATCAATGATCTGGATGATGGGGTGGAAAATTGGATAAGTAAGTATGCAGATGATACTAAGATAGGTGGTGTTGTGGATAATGAAGTAGATTATTCAAAGTCTACAGAGAGATTTGGGCCTTTTGGAAAAGTGGGCTGAAAGATGCAGATGGAGTTTAATGCTGTTAAGTGTGAAGTGCTAACATTCTTGGGAGGACAAATCAAAATAGGACGTACATGGTAAATGGTAGGGAATTGAGGAATGCGTGGAACAGAGGGATCTAGGAATAACTGTGCAATAGTTCCCTGAAGGTGGAATCGCATGTAGATAGGGTGGTAAAGAAAGCCTTTGGTGTGCTGGCCTTTATAAATCAGAGCATTGAATATAGGAGTAGGGAAGTAATGTTAAAATTGTACAAGGCATTGGTAAGACCAATTCTGGAGTATGGTGTACAATTTTGGTCGCCTAATTATAGGAAGGATGTCAACAAAAAAGAGAGAGTACAGAGGAGATTTACTAGAATGTTGCCAGGGTTCCAGCAACTATGTTACAGAGAAAGGTTGAACAAGTTAGGGTCTTTATTCTTTGGAGTGCAGAAGGTTAAGGGGGAACTTGATTGAGGTCTGTAAAATGATGAAAGGGATAGACAGAGTTTGACGTGGATACTTTTTTCCCATTGAGGGTAGGGAAGATTCAAACAAGAGGGCATGACATGAGAATTAAGGGACATTAGTTTAGGGGTAACGTGAGGGGGAACTTCTTTACTCAGCGGGTGGTGGCTGTGTGGAATGAGCTTCCAGCAGAAGTGGTGGAGGCAGGATCGATTTTAACATTTAAAAGTAAAGTGGATAGGTATATGGACGTGAAGGGAATGGAGGCGTATGGTCTGAGTGCAGGTAGATGGGACTAGGGGAAAACAAATGGTCGGCACGGACTGGAAGGGCCGAGAGGGGCTGTTTCCATGCTGTAATTGTTATATGGTTATATGGTTATATGGTTATGCTTGATTTGCTGTAGAATGAACCGCCCACCAATGAGTTTTGAAGCATTTGTTTGAATGAGCAGATAGGGTGTGTCTATACACTTCAGAATTCATTATGAATACATCAGATACATCAGCAGTTGTATCATCGATGAAGATAGTACCTTCAGCAGCCATACATGCCCAGGGCATGACACCCCCACCACCGTGTTTCACAGATGAGGTGGTATGCTTTGGATCTTGGGCAGTTCTTTTCTCCTCCATACTTTGCTCTTGCCATCACTCTGATATAAGTTAATCTTCGTCTCAACTGTCCACAAGACCTTTTTTCAGAACTGTGGTTGCTATTTTAAGTACTTCTTGGCAAACTGTAACCCGGCCATCCTATTTTTGCGGCTAACCAGTGGTTTACATCTTGCAGTGTAGCCTCTGTATTTCTGTTCATGAAGTCTTCTGCGGACAGTTGTCATTGACAAATCCACACCTGACTCCTGAATGTTTCTGATCTGTCGAACATGTGTTTGAGGATTTTTCTTTATTATAGAGAGAATTCTTCTGTCATCAGCTGTGGAGGTCTTCCATGGCCTGCCAGTCCCTTTGCGATTAATAAGCTCACCAGTGCTCTCTTTCTTCTTAATGATGTTCCAAACAGTTGATTTTGGTAAGCCTATGTTTGGCTGATGTCTCGATGACAGTTGTATTCTTGTTTCTCAGTCACCCTAATGCATGGCTTCTTTAATTTTCATTGGCACAACTTTGGTCTTCATGTTGATAAACAGCAATAAAAGTTTTCAAAGATGATGGAAAGACTGGAGGAAAGAATAGGTGCTGAGAGCTCTCTTTAAACCTGCATTAAGGAGACATTTAAACACACCTGAGCAATTACAAACACCTGTGAAGCCATTGTGTCCCAATCATTATGGTGCCCTGAAATGCGGGGAATATGTATAAACAGCTGTAATTTCTACATGGTGAAACCAAAATGTATAAAAATGACTTTTTATACACATCTGCCAGTGTGCACTTTAACCACATGTGATTTTTTTCTATTACAAATCTCAAATTGTGGAATACAGTGGCAAATAAATAAATGATGGGTCTTTGTCCCAAACATTATGGAGGGCACTGTATAACCAGTATAATAACAACAGAAGTATTGTTACTAGCGCATTGTAATAATATTGAGTGCCAGTAGGCAATGAAGTGGTAAAGAGCTTTCAGCTGTTAAAATTATATCTTGTATTAATTACTGGCCTCAGTTATGTTGAAATTTCAAAAGTTCCTCTATCATTTTATAGTCTACAGCCTGGAGGGCAGAACATTTTTTTTGTTCCTTTATGCATCCCGTTTTTGTAGTTAAACCTGATGAGTTATCAAACAGACCACAGCAAAGACTAGTTTTCAGCCCTTATGAGGCGAGTTAAACGTAAAAGAAGGCTCTCCTCAGAAATGTTGAGACAATGCTTATCTTGATGAATTCTTCTTGTGTATTGAAACATTTATCTGTCAAATTCTCATCATATGTTCACCCACTTCCTGGGAACATTTTCGTAAACCTCTGGACCCTCTCCAGGGCCAGTACATCCTTCCTCAGATATGGATCCCAAAATTGCTCACAATACTCAAAATGTGGTCTGACCAACACCTTATAGAGCCTCGACATTACATCCCTGTTTTTGTATTCTAGTTCTCTCAAAATAAATACTAACAATACGTTTGCCTTCCTTACTACTGATTGAACTTGTAAATTAACTTTTTGTGAATTTTGCACCAGCACTCCCAAGTCCCTTTCCACCTCCAATTTCTGAATTATTTTCCCATTCAGAAAATAGTCTATGCCTTTATTCCTACTACCAAAATGCAAGACTCCACACTTTGCTACGCTGTATTCCAGTGGCCACTTCTCTGCCCAATCTCCCATCCTGTCCAAGTCCTTCTGCAGTCCCTGGTTTCTCTACACTACTTGCTCCTCAACCAATCTTCGCATCATCTCCAAACTTAGCCACAAAGCCTTCAATCCCCTCATCCAAATCAAAGGTTCATAAGGTTCATTTATTGTCACATACACCATTTGGTGTAGTGAAATTCAAGTTGCCATTGCAGCACATTAATAAGAATACAACATAACATTATAAAGGAATTTAACATAAAACATAAAAAACATCCCCCACAATGGTTCCCACTGTGAGGGAAGGCACAGTCCATTGATATACGACGTGAAGTGTAGTGACCCCAGCACTGACCCCTGCAGATCTCCGCTAGTCACTGGCAGCCAACCAGAAAATGCCCCCTTTATTGCCACTCTTTGCCTTCTGCCATCCAGCTGGCCTGCTATCAATGCTAATATGTGTAGGAAAGAACTGCAGATACTGATTTAAATCAAAAGTAGACACAAAATGCTGGAGTAACTCAGCGGGGCAGGCAGCATCTCTAGAGAAAAGGCATAGGTGATGTTTCAAGTCGAGACCCTTCTTCAAACTGATGTCAGGGCAGTGAGCGGGACGGAGTTAGAATGCAGTCACAGTAAGACTGGTGGGAGAACTGGGAAGGGGCAGCGGATGGAGAGAGAGGGAAAGCCAGGGCTATTTGAAGTTAGAGAAGTCAATGTTCATACCGCTGGGGTGTAAGCTCCCAAGCAAAATATGAGATGCTGTTCCTCCAAATTGCACTGGGCCTCACTCTGACAGTGGAGGAGGCCCAGGACCGAAAGGTCAGATTGGGAATAGGAGAGGGAGTTAAAGCGCTGAGAAACCAGAAAACCAGGTAGGTTAAGGCAGACTGAGCAGAGGTGTTCATTGAAACGATTGACGAGCCTGCTCTTGGTCTCTCTGATGGACAGAAGTTGACACCTGAATGAGGTTGTAGGAGGTGCAAGTGAACCTCTGCCTTGCCTGAAAAGACTGTCGGGGTCCTTGAATACAGTCGAGGGGGGAGGTAAAAGGACAAGTGTTGCATCTCATGCGGTTGCAGAGGAAAGTACCTGGGGAGTGGGTGGTTTGGCCAGGTAATTGCGGAGGGAACGGTCTCTGCAGAAAGAAGAAAGGGATGGAGATGGGAAGATGTGGCCACTCGTTGTATACCGTTGGATGTGGCGAAAGTGTTGGAGGATTATATGCTGTATATCCATGCTAGTATCTTCCCTTTGATAACATAGGCTCTCATCTTATTTAGCGGCCTCGTATGTGGCATCTTATCAAAGGCTTTCTGAAAATCTAGGTATACAACATCCACTGACTCCTTTATCTGTCCTGCTATTTACTTAATCGAAGAAGTCAGGCAACATCTCCCCTTCACAAAACCATGCTGGCAGCCTATTTTATCATTAACTTTTATGTACTCTGAAACTTCATCCTTTATAATGAACTAAAATCTTAACAACCACTGAAGTTGGGCTAACCGGCCTGTAGTTTCCACTCTTCTACTTTGTTCCTTTCTTGAACAGCCGAGTAATATTTGTGGGTGGCGCAGCGGTAGAGTTGCTGCTTTACAGCGAATGCAGCGCTGGAGACACACGTTCGATTCCGACTATGGGTGATGTCTGCACGGAGTTTCTAGGTCCTCCCCGTGACCACTTGGGTTTTCTCTGAGATCTTCAGTTTCCTCCCACACTCCAAAGACGTATGTTGGTAAATTGGCTTGGTCAGTGTAAAAATTGTCCTTAGTGTGTATAGGATAGTGTTAATATGCGGGAATCGCTGGTCACCGCCTGTTTCCACGCTGTATCTATAAACTAAAAACTAAACTAAATTTGCAATTTTCCAAACTGCTAACTCTTGATTCTTGAAAGGTCACTGCTAAAAGCCTCCACAATCTCTAAAGTCACCTCCTTCAAAAGCCCTGGGTGCAGCCCATCCCATATATTTAGGTATGGACCACTGAGGATCTGAGAATATTTTACATACTTTTCCAGGTGACTTATCCATCTTCAGACCTTTCTGTTTCCCAAGCAGCTTCTCTTTAGTAATAGTATCCGTTTGCTTATTGCAAAGTTCCTATAAAAGGGGTATTTGTGACTTGGAAAAGTCATAATGTTAACCCTACCAATTGCTCTCTTCCCAACCGCTTGCAGTTTTTGATGCATTCCCCTATTTTCCCTTCGGTCCCTTAATTTCCCTCCTCCCTTCCCTGCTCCATTCTCCCCCCCCCCCCCCCCCCCTTCCTCATAATTACTTGCCTGCCATCTTTTTATGGGCATTCTGCGTAATTATTTTGTAGGCAGTAAAATTACTCCGATATTTGGCAATTGTTAGAGATTTCTTTGCTGTCAAAAAGTTAAAATTATCGTGATGGTTATTTAATTAGCATTTAAATGTTTTCGCCATATAGAGCTGAATATATTACACTTGCTTTCAGAATGAATATCACCTGATAGTTAGGTTTTGGCTAAGTTGCCATTTTACAACCTTCAATGTTGCATCACGTTGGACAAATCATATCCCTTGTATAAAATTGGAAAAAGTTGGAAATACTCAGTAGGTCAAGCAGCATCTGAAGAAACAGTAAATATTTTGAGTTGATAACTCTCCATTGTAACTCTACTTCTGTTTTAATGCCAGATTTCCACTATTTGCATTTTATGGGAGAACTGATAATATCCTTTCTTTATTGTAATACTCGGTTTGTCCTCGATTTTCAATTAAGCATTCTTTTGAAAGTTCGGGTGGTGAAAAAGAAGGGGAAAAAAGAATGTTCCGGTATCTGTAGTGGGAAAAGATTACAATACATCTGACCAAGACTATTTAGGATTTAAAATGTAGATACCCATCATTCCCACAGTCCCCAAAGGAATTCTTGTGTCAAAAGGAAATGCATGCTTAAAATGTGCTCTGCAAAGGGAGCGCATTTTCCTCTCCAAGCTGGTTTACATCAATCCTTCAGCTGAGGCAAATGATTGTAAATAATTGACTCCAGAACTTGTGATTTTTATATTAATACTAAAATCAGTGAAACATTACCAAGGTTATGAATTTGAAAAGTATTTTTACCTTGCAATATGAGTCCATAGTTGCCATGCTTCACAATGCTTTAAGCTTACAATTGGACTAGCCTAGATGGGCATCTTGTTCGGCATGGACAAGTTGATCTCAAAGGCCTTCTTCTGTGCTGTATGACTGACTTTAAGATTCTACATTTACTTTTTTTAAGTGTAGAGATAAAGCACACAGAAATATTTAGATATAGGACCACTGGGAATCTGAGAAAATGTTATACTTTTTCTGATTTTAAACTTTTCCAATGAATACAATCCAGAAATATGTGCAACTTTGTTTTGGTGTGAAGTGATCACGTTTGAACAAGTACTGTTGTTGCCGACACAGGATAGATATACTGGCAAACTATCTTGCGTCTAATTATAACCTGATTATGTGGACCACACACTGCTCTACTTTGGCTTGAATAAAGCTGGAGGATTGTTCATGAGACCAGCCCACAAAACCAGTTTGCAAAAGCACAACACACTTTGGTGTGGGTTAACTGTAACCATAGATTTTTACTATTTTTTTAATTAATTTATTTTAATTGAGTATAATTTTTGCTTTTATAATTAACCCGCCACTACATCTGTCTGCACTTTAATTTATATTTGTTGTTTTGTTGTATTCTTTATTGTTTGCGTTCCATTTAAAAATATCGATTTTGGAATTAATAATAATCAAGATGATATCTGTATAAGATGCCTGTATAATTCAAAAAATGTATTTCTCGACATATGCTTTTCTTATTTATTCTGCTTTTCTGGTAATAGTATTGTAGACTAATTTATTGCCATGTACATTGTCTGGATGCAACAGTAACAACAATTTGACTTGATTTTACTCGTCTGTTGGAAAATCTCCCAAGGCTTTTCACAGGAACTATATTTGAACAAAACTTGACACCTTGTCACATCAGGTAAACATTACAGGAGATAAATTCTAAAGCGAAGACATGGAGAGGAATATGGAAGTCATTCGGGGCACAATCGCTATTGGAATAATTAAAGTGTAAATATCAGCAGAAATTCTGATTTCTTAAAACCGTCGGAGTGCACCCTGTCCAGACATTGAGCACCTGCTTTGAGGTTCATCACAGTTTGTGTACTCCAACCACCGTAATTTGGAGAGGAGGAACTGTGGCAAAGAAATGATAATAGCTAGGCCTAGATCACTACAGTTTTGAACCACCTTTGGTGGCCAAAGGGCCCAGGAGATCTGAAATTCTCTACGGACAGCACAGAAGCAGCACTCTGCAGAGAGAAAGGTGGAAAAAGGTCTGTGGTGCCATTGCAACAAAGATGGACTTGTTGCCTGGTAAACACACAACCTTCATCTTGGGGCCCATCGACGAGCAATTGAGCGAACTGATGAGACTAGTTAAGACACCCTCAGCTCATTGTTACATCTAGCCAGTGTGCACAGGCTTTCAGGGGCCAAACGTTTGGCTTCTGGCTTGGACACAAATCTTAAGTACTGTAATCTGCCAGCAGTGGGAGTTTAGCTTTATTTTTATTGTCATGCTTACTGAGGTACAGGGAAAAGCTTTTTTTTGCATGTTATTCAATTAGATGAGGTAATACTATACAATCAAGCCAAACTCAAGTACAATAGGTAGAGCAAAGAGGAACATACAGAGTCCAGAATATATCTCAGCAGGCAGCGCATCAGTTCCAGAGTCCAATCTCTGCAATTGGGTAGAGGATAGTACTCTAGCTAATGGAAGGACCATTCAGAAGCCTAATGACAGGGGAAGAAGGGATTCCTGAGTCTGATGGTGCACCCTTTCAAGCTTCTGTGCCTTTTATCTGGCAGGAGCAGGGAGAAGAAGGAATGACCGGGGTCGGACAAGTCTTTGAGTATGTTGACTGCTTTTCTGAGGCAGCATGAAATGTAGACTAAGTCGATGGGAAGAAGTCTGGTTTGTGTAATTGGACTGGGCTACATCTGCAACCTTGTGCAATTTCTTGCAATCTTTGGCAGAGCTGTGAAGCAATCTCACAGTATGTTTTCTATGGTGCATATACAAAGGTTTGTAAGAGTCATTGGAAACATGCTGAATTATTTTAAGGAGGTAGAGGCATTGATGTGCCTTCTTGGCTGCCGTTTCATTGTGGTTGGTCAATGACCCCAGGATGAATGGTAGGTTTCTGTTAAATATCGCTACTATTACAAAAGAAAGATATTAAATTATCCCTGCATGTTACCCAGAGAAGACTTTGGTATACACATAGTTTGAAAACGTTTGACCTATTTTTATTGCCTCCCTAATGCAAGGATAAATATCGGACAGTGAAACATATATGCACTACCAAAATTTATATTGTAATATCAGTAGCATATAATTCTGTGATTATTTTATCCAAATAATTCACCTAATCAATTTTTAATTAAACTGTAATTTAAGGACATTTTGCAAATAGACCTGATTCTTTATTTGCAAATTACATTTGTTTGTGAATTTTGTTAATTTAAAATCGATGGGTTATGTATGGCTGTGACAGGTGAGCAGGAAGTTAAAGTGGGATGCCTGCATCGTTTAGTTTAGAAATACAGTGTGGAAACAGGCCCTTCGGCCCACCGGGTCTGCTCTGACCAGCGGTCCCCGCACATTAACACTATCCTACACCAACTAGGGTCAAGCTTAACATTTCCCTAGTCATTTAACCTACATACCTGTCTTTGGTGTGTGGGAGGAAACTGAAGATCATGGAGAAGACCCATGCAGGTCACGGGGAGAACGTACAAACTCTGTACAAACAGCACCCGTAGTCGGGATCGAATACGGGTCTCCGGCGCTGCATTCGCTGTAAGGCAGCAACTCTACCGTTGTGCCGCCTGATAGTTATGAAGGTTTTGTAAATTATTAAATTAATCCTTTCATATATCCTTTTAAAATGTATTTTATTTTCAGGCTCTTCGATATGTACCACTTTCTGATTTTGGACATCCCTACCTTTGATATATTTTTCTTTCCTTCACCATGTTAAATTTAACTTTGTAACCGATTGCACTATGGTGTTGGACTATGACATTAGGAATCCTATACTACTGACAAATAAATCCCATCTAAGTTAGTTCTGCTGTAGACTACAATAATGCTGCTTTCTGTAACATTCATCAACTTTATATGTGCCCTCGAAAATTGAAAAGCTATTTTAATAAATGAGTGACTGGCTTAAGGTTACGGATTTATTGCTGTTTCGTCTCTGGTCCTTTGAAGACTCAATGTCTTGAAGTAGACTAAACAAATCTAAAATCTTTGCAGCTGTGAAGAATTTGTTTTGTAGGTTTCACTTTACAGAAGAATCACTACTTGGTATCAGTAGTCCATGCATTTCTGTGTATAGAGTAATTTAAAAATGATCTGAGGAGCCCATGTGGGGCCATTATATACAAGACTGTGAACTATGATGTGGGAAGTGGGATTAATCTAAATTAGATTTCTCAGCCATCATTGACACAATGCTCTTAGTGGCTACTTCCACTTCCATTAATTTGTATAATTACTCTGATAGTTAATCTTTAGGGGAAAAATAGCTGAGCAACATTTGTTAGTTCAAGCATTTTTCTTGCAACCAACATAAATCACCTAAATTGGCTTCAATTCCACAGTAATTAATTTGAAAATGGATTGCACCAATTTGCTAAGATTTCCTTTGCCGCACCTGGAGAAGCTGCAATCTCTATCAGTTAAAAGGACAAAGGGGCAATCATTTGAATACCACCGGCAGTGTGGCTTTAAAATCATATGGCATACACATTTGAGAATGGTTTGCTGTTCCTTTGTTGTTACTGGGCCACAATTCTTGTGTGCCTAGCTAACAGTAATATAGAAGTTTCTTCTAATTCAAACTGCAGTGGGTGAAGAAAAATGCCTTCTCAGTGGTGATTACTGATGATCATTACAAGCTGAGCTGTGACCAATCCGCAGCGCAGACGGAGACATAAACACATAGAAACATAGAAAATAGGTGCAGGAGTAGGCCCTTCGAGCCTGCACCGCCATTCAATATGATCATGGCTGATCATCCAACTCAGTATCCTGTACCTGCCTTCTCTCCATACCCCCTGAGCCCTTTAGCCACAAGGGCAACATCTAACTCCCTCTTAAATATAGCCAATGAACTGGCCTCAACTACCTTCTGTGGCAGATAATTCCAGAGACTCACCACTCTCTGCGTGAAAAATGTTTTCCTCATCTCGGTCCCAAAGGAACTCCCCCTTATCCTTAGACTGTGACCCCTTGTTCTGGACCTCCCCAACATCGGGAACAATCTTCCTGCATCTAGCCTATCCAACCCCTTAAGAATTTTGTAAGTTTCTATAAGATCCCCCCTCAGTGTTCTAAATTCTAGCGAGTACAAGCCAAGTCTATCCAGTCTTTCCTCATATGAAAGTCCTGACATCCCAGGAATCAGTCTGGTGAACCTTCTCTGTACCCCCTCTATGGCAAGAATGTATTTTCTCAGATTTGGAGACCAAAACTGTACACAATACTCCAGGTGTGGTCTCACCAAAACCCTGTACAACTGCAGTAGAACCTCCCTGCTCCTATACTCCAATCCTTTCGCTATGAATGCTAACATACCATTTGCTTTCTTCACTGCCTGCTGCACCTGCGTGCCTACTTTCAATGATTGGTGTACCATGACACCCAGGTCTCGTTGCATCTCCCCTTTTCCTAATTTGCCACCATTAAGATAATAGTCTACCCTGCTGTTTTTTGCCACCAAAGTGGATAGCCTCACATTTATCCACATTATACTGCATCTGCCATGCATTTGTCCACTCACCCAGCCTATCCAAGTCCTAGCATCCTCCTCACACCTAACACTACCCCCCAGCTTAGTGTCATCCGCAAACTTGGAGACAGGGGACACGCAAGAAAAAGTCTAAAACCCAACCTAATAAACTAAATGTAACTAAAACAGATAAAAGAAAACAAGCGCCACCACTTCCGAAGGACCTATTTGCTCCTATTCTCAACTCCTCTTGTTATGAAGGCCAACATGTCATGAGCTTTCTTAATTCCCTTTCTTCACTGTATTCTTACTTTCAGTGACTGATGAACAAGGACCCCCAGATCTCATTGCTCACCAACTTGGCACCGTTCAGATAATAATCTGCCTTCCTGTTTTTGCTACGAAAGTGGATAACCACATTAAACTGCATTTGCCATGCATCTGCCCAACCTGTCCAAGTCACCCTGCATCCTCATAGCATCCTACTCACAGTTCACACTGCCACCCAGCTTTGTGTCATCTGCAAATTTGGTAGAAACATAGAAAATAGGTGCAGGAGGAGGCCATTCGGCCGTTCGAGCCAGCACCGCCATTCATGGCTGATTGTCCCAAATCAATAACCTGTGCCTGCCTTCTCCCCATATCCCTTGATTCCACTAGCCTCTAGAGTTCTATCTAACTCTTAAATGCATCCAGTGATTTGGCCTCCACTGCCCTCTGTGGCAGGGAATTCCACAAATTCACAACTCTCTGGGTGAAAACGTTTTTTCTCACCTCAGTCTTAAATGGCCTCCCCTTTATTCTAAGGCTGTGGCCCCTGGTTCTGGACTTGCCCAACATTGGGAACATTTTTCCTGCATCTAGCTTGTCCATTCATTTTATAATTATACCTGTTTCTATAAGATCCCCCCTCATCCTTCTAAACTCTAGTGAATAAAAGCCTAGTCTTTTCAATCTTTCCTCATATGACAGTCCCGCCATCCCAGGGATCAATCTTGTGAACCTACGCTGCACTGCCTCAATCACTTTTAATCCCTTCATCTAAATCATTAATGTTTTAATCATTAATCCTTTTCACACAGAGAGTGGTGAATCTGTGGAATTATCTGCCACAGAAAGTAGTTGAGGCCAGTTCATTGGCTATATTTAAGAGGGAGTTGGATGTGGCCCTTGTGGCTAAAGGGATCGGGGGTATGGAGAGAAGGCAGGTACAGGATACTGAGTTGGATGATCAGCCATGATCATATTGAATGGCGGTGCAGGCTCGAAGAGCCGAATGGCCTACTCCTGCACCTATTTTCTATGTATATTGTAAATAGCTGCAGTCCCAGCACCTAACCTTGCGTTACCCCACGTCACTACCTGCTATTCTGAAAGGGACCTATTAATCCCTACTCTTTGTTTCCTGCCTGCCAACCAATTTTCTATCTATGTCAGTACCCTACCACCAATACCATGTGCTCTAATTTTGCCCACTCATCTCCTATGTGGGACCTTATCAAATGCTTGTCCATTTTCCTAGTTACATCTTCAAAAAATTCCACAGGATTAGTCAAGCATGATTACCCCTTCGTAAAACCATGCTGACTCGGACCAATCATGTCACTTCTATCCAAATGTGCTGCTATTTCATCTTCTATAATTGACTCCAGCATCTTCCCCACCACTGATGTCGGACTAACTGATTTATAATTCCCCGTTTTCTCTCTCCCGCCTTTCTTAAAAAGTGGGATAACATTAGCCACCCTCCAATCCACAGGAACTGATCCTGAACCTTTAGAACATTGGAAAATTATCACCAATGCGTCCACGATTTCTAGAGCCACTTCCTTAAGTACCCTGGAATTTATCAGCCTTCAGTCTCATTAGTCTACCCAACATCATTTCCTGCCTAACGTGAATTTCCTTCAGTTCCTCTTTCGCCCTAGATCATCTTGCCACAAGTACATCAGGGAGGTTGTTTGTGTCTTCCTTCGTGAAGACGGATCCAAAGTACCTGTTCAACTCGTCAGCCATTTCCTTGCTCCCCATAATAAATGCACCTGTTTCAGTGTTCAAGGGTCCAACTTTGGTCTTAACTAATTTTTTCGTCTTCACGTACCTAAAGCAGCTTTTACTATCCTCCTTTATTTTCTTGGCTAGCTTACTTTCGTACCTCATCTTTTCTCCCTGTATTGCTTTTTTATTTTATTTTTTTTTTTTTTAATTTATTTATTATAGAAACAAAATAACAACCAGTTACATTATATTTCAGTAGTAAATATACATAGTCCTAAAAACTGATTCATACTAATAATATTATTTATACTGTATATCCTTAGTTATAGATTTCAGAATTATGTTTTTATATAATTAAAGATACATAATACTACAAATACATTCACAATATTAGCATTATACTCGTACTATTAGTAATTATCATTTTATTTCTAATTTTATTAAGTATAAGACCAAATTTTATGATATTATTGATACAAAAAGTTAGTACATCTTATATAATTCTTATTATTTCTTCCTAATGTTAACAATATTTATTTTATCGCTAAATTTAAAATTATTGTACCATTAAAAGCATATAATTTTATATAATTAAAAATATAAAATACTAGAAATGCTAAAATACTAACAATGTTCTTATAAATCTAATGATATTTATATTCATTCTATATTAAGCTAGTGTGTTTCTATATTATTTTTTTATTTTTTATTAGATATAAGAAAATAGAGAAATTAGGAAATAGAATAAAATAAGAAGAGGTTTGATGGAGAATAAAATATTCGTCAATAATCCGTCCTTATAGATATATTCATGATTTATTATACGTATCTCTTCATCCACTCAAATGTCCAGGCCTCAGTCAGGTTCCCGCGCCGAACCATTACGACCCTGCAAATATTTAATATATGGAGACCAAATACATCTGAAGAGATCTAAACCTATCCATAAGGACAAGCCTCAATCTCTCCAAATGAAGTGTCTCCGACATTTCTATATTCCACATTTTGATTGTTGGGAATGCAGGGCCTTCCAAAATTTTTAATATTAATTTTTTCCCAATTATTAAACCATAATCAATAAAAGTTCTTTGATTCGTTGTTATTAATTGGTCAGTTTCAATTATTCCAAGTATAATCAGCTTTGGGTCAGGGATTATATTTATATTAATAACAGTCGAGATTATTTTAAATATTTCCTTCCAGTATTCTACAATTTTTATGCAGTTAGTGAATGAATGTGTCAAATTTGCTTCTGAAATTTGACATTTGTCACATATTGGAGATATTTTTGGAAAAATATTAGTAATTTAGATTTAGAGTAATGTAATCTATGTAATATTTTAAACTGTATAAGAGAATGTTTAGCGTTTAATGAACAATAATGTATATGTTTGTAAACTTTCATCCCATATTTCTGGTCTTATTATTTGGCCTAATTCCTTTTCCCAAGATTCTCTGTATATTTCTGTTGATGGAGTATCGTTTTCCAGTAAAATATTATAAATATATGATATCATTTTTTCCAATATTTGGATGTTTATTCAAACATTCATCTAAAATTTTTTTTTTCTATTTCTAAATTCATATTATATTTACAGAGGCAATAGTTTCTAATTTGTAAATATCTGAAATATTCTTTATTATGTAGCCCCATAAATTTGTTGCAACTCTTGAAATGAAAGAAAAGTATTTTCCTTATAAAGATCACCCATCTTAGAAATTCCTTTATTTTTCCATTGTAAAAAAGCCTTATCCAAAATCGAAGGTTTAAACATAAAATTATTAACAATCTTAAGACTTATTGGTATAGATTTTAGTTTTAATGCTTTCTTTATTTGTTTCCATATGCGGATTCCATTTTCTATTATCGGATTTTCACTATAAACTTTCTTAGCTACATTAATATTAGCAAATTTATAGAGCTAATTTCTAATGGAGAACAATCTTCTTCCCATACTTAACCAATTTGGTTTATTATCTATTTCTCCTAACCAAAAATTCATGTTTTTAATATTAACTGCCCAGTAATACAACATCAAGTTTGGTAACGCTAATCCTCCATTTATTTTAGACTTACATAAATGTTTTTTATTTATTCTATGAATCTTATAATCCCAAATAAAATTCGTAAATTAAAGAATCTACTTTTTAAAAAAAAATTTTTTGGAAGATATATCGGGATTAATTGAAAATAAATATAATAATTGTGGAAGAAAAATCATTTTTATTGCATTAATTTTCCCTATCATCGAAATAGGTAACCATTTTTCCAGTATGAAATATTCTTATTAATTTATCTAGTAATGGGGGGAAAATTAGATTTAAATAGAGAATTAAATCTTTTTGTAACAAAAATCCCAAGATATTTAATATTTTACATTTGTTTATCTTAAAAGGAAATTGTTAAATATATGTAACTTATTCATTGTTATAGGCATAAGTTCACTTTTATTCCAATTAATACTGTATCCTGAAAGTGATCCCGAATTCCGTTATTAGTTTTTTAACAAATTTTTCGAATACTTATTTCTGGTTTAGTGATATAAAGTTAAATACATCATCTGCATATAAGGAAATTTTATTCTTAGTATTTGCGGTATCATATCCATATATTTCCGGGTGTAGTCTTACCTCTGAGCAAAGTGGTTCTATTGCTAATGCAAACAATAAAGGTGATAAAGGACAACCTTGCCTACAACCTCGTGATAAATTAAATTTAATTGATAACATTCGATTTGTTGTTATTCTAGCTATTGGATTTGCATATAATAATTTAATCCAAGTAATAAACTCCTCTCCTAATTTAAAAGCTTCCATCACCCAGGGGGGGGGGGGGGGGTGGGGGAAATAATAGGGCCATTCCACTTGTCAAAAGCCTTTTCTGCATCAAGCTAAATAACTACTAAATCTTTTTTATCACTTCTTTTCGAATATAATATAAACAATCGTCTTAGATTATATGAAGAATATCGTTTTGGTATAAATCCAGTTTGATCCGGATGTATTAAAATCATCAACAATTGAACTCAATCTTTTTGCTAATATTGTTGTTAATATCTTTGATCTGTATTTAATAGATCTATTGCTCTATATGATCCTGGTTCGTCAAAGTCTTTATTTATTTTAGGTATGAGTGATATAATCGATTCGTTCAATGTATCTGGAAGCTTCTGTCTGTATAATATCTGTTCATTATAGTGATTTTAAATATGGAAACTATATATTCCATGAAATGTTTTATAAAATTACCGAACCTATACCATTCAGGTCCTGGTGTTTTAAACAACCGTTTTTTAATGATACCTAATAGATTCTTTAATTTCATTTATTGAAATATCAGCATTTAATAATTTTCTATTTTGTAAATCCAGTCCTCTTCAAGTTACATTTTTTTATAAATGCATCTTATTATTCTATTTTACTTACTGTTGTTTTAGCAGTGTAATAAATTTTTATAAATATTGCATAAATCTTTCATTAATATCTTTAAGTGTATTAATAAATCACCATTTTGTGATTTAATCCTATGTATAATTTTTTTTCCGCTTCAATTTTCCTTAATTGTCGAGCCAGCAGTTTTTGGGGCTTATCCCCCAAATTCAAACTGCAATTGTTTAGTATGTTGGTAAAATTTTATCACTGATCTGTATATATTTTATTTAAATTTATATTTCAATATAACAATTTTATTATGTAATGTCGTATCTGGTTTTATTGCATTCTGTATATCTAATTCCTTAATATCCTTTCTAGATCTTGTTGTTCTTTCCGAGTCTTTTTATTGTCAAATGCTTGTGAAGAAATCATTATTAAAACCTCGAGATTATGCCTTAAAATGTTTACCCACAATAAAGAACGCGATATCTCTGGTTGATCATTTATTTCAAAAAAAGTTTTAATTTGAGTTATGAATATTCCTGAGTGGCTTTGTTTTTTAAAATTTGTGGGTTAAATTTCCACTGTCTTTAAAATTTCTATTTTATTATTAATTTTAATTTTAAACGTTTACTGGAGCGTGATCTGAGATTATTATATTATCATATTTAGCTTCATAAGTAAGTGAGATAAGTTTTGCATCCACCAAAAAAATAATCTTATTCTTGAGTAAGTTTTAATGTACTGGGGAGTAAAAGAATATTCTCGTCCTGTAGGATTTTCCTGTTCTCCAAACATCTTTAATGTTGGTTTGTTTGCATATATGCATTTAGCAAATCACTAGAACGTGATTTGTTTTTTCTTTGTTTTTGTAAGATCTGTCTAAGTAAGGGTCTAATGTACATGTTGAAATCTCCACCAATTATCAAATTATATTGTATTAATTCCGAAAATTTATTAAATACTTTTTTAAAAAACAATGGACTATCAAAATTTGGTCCATATATATTAACAAGAATTACTTTTTCTGTATTTAATTCTCCTATCACAATAATATATCTACCACTTTTATCATCTATGGTTAATGTATGCTTAAAATAAAGTACCTTTACGAAATAATATAGCTACCCTCTTGATTTATGTGTAAAAGAAGAGTGATATATTTTAAGATCTACTCCATTTAGCTTTCAAACCTGTTTTCCCGCCTCTTTTTTTAGATGGGTCTCTTGAATGTAAAATTACATCAGCTTTACTTGCCTTTAAGTATGTCTAAATACTTTTCCTCTCTTTATCGGTTCATTAATACCTTTAACATTCCAACTGCAGAATTTTATTCCCTCATTCCCCGTATTTCTTTTTAAGTCTTGCATTTTAGATTTATGGGGATCTGCAGGATCTAAGGATCAGCGCGATTAAACCCAACTTACACCTGAACCCGAGTGGATGTAGTTTAAATCTCTTTTTTGCCCCTCTGATGAATATATCTCCCTTGGTACATTATATTACTCCAATCAAACCAAAAATTACTATAGATATAAAAGATAGAAAGAAAATCAATAGAAGTACTGTGTGTAAAGGCAAAAAAAGAACTACATCTAGAATCGATGTAGTTTGTGCCAGCCATATAAGAGACTATATATCTAACGACTCCGTCATCGATGTTTTTATCAACACGACCAGCTCCTGGAATTAGGGAAATTACTATTCCTTAACAAATATTTTAACGGGGGTATAATTATATATAATGTAAAAAAAGGGGGGGGGGAGGGGCGGTATAATAATATAAAAAAAAAAAAAAAAAAAAAAACCAGGAAGGGGAGAGAAAAAGAGAAAAAAGGAGAATAAAAAAAAAAGGTTCTTCCTTTAAAAATATCAATATCTAAAGCTAACTTAGAATCTAACTAATATTAGACATAAAAAAATACAAAGGCTATATAAAAAGATGAATAACATACAATTAATTCAGTTCAGAAAAGGGAAAATTAATTATTAATTATTAGAGTAATAGTGATTAGTAATAATAAGACATTCCTAAATTATAAAAAAATAGGGTGGGAAAAAACTGATAATAAAACCGTATTAAAATTAATGTGTGTACTAAATTATTTTGTTAGTTAATATGTTAGAACTAATTATCAATGTCCAGATATCCTGATGACGTTGTCAAATCTTGTTTTTAATCAAATTAAAATTTTATCCCCCCCCCCTCCCCCCCCACCCCCCCCCCCACTCCATTCCATTCGACATTGTCTCTATTCCATCAAGTCCAATATCCTCTTGAAGAGTCTCAGTAAATATTAAAAGTTCATGTTGAGTATCTGAAGATGGGTAAAAGTCAGTAAAACTTGCTTGTAGGTATTCTTCAAGTCTTGAACTGCTGAGCAAACTCCAACGCAGTGTTTTGGGGTCTTAAAAAAGGTACTCAACCACTTTCTTATAAGAAACTCGTAAAGTCGCTGGGTAGTTTCAAACCGTATCTCAATATTTTTCCTTCCTAATTTTCTACTCCACGCATAAGACTTTTGGCTTCCAATGAATGCTTTTCGTTTCCTGGCGACCTCTGGTGGATAGTCTCCTCGATAAATACTAATCCTTTGAACCTTCAAATGTCAAGTTTTTTAGTTTTCGAAGCTTTCCCGCATAATCTCATCCAGAACAAAATCAAACTGTACTTTAATGATCATTTGCCTGGAGGAGCGCCGGGTCTGGTCTGACGTCTAACTGACTCTGTGAGCACGAGCTAATAAAGGCATCTCTTCCAGACGATAAGACTTCTTTGAGTAATTTAGCAGTGTACTCTCGAGGGCCGTTCGATATTCTCTCGACCCTCAGGAATCCCTACAATTCTCAGATTTTGCCTTCTCTGATGGTCCTTCTAGCTCAGTACATTTCTCGGCTGTTTTAGTCAGCTCATACTCATCAGACGTTCCATTTTTCTGTAATCAAATTCGCTGTAGTCAAAGCATTTGCTTCTGCTGTCTGTCAAGGTCTTTTATTGCAGCCATCTGTTGTTTCTTGCATTTCTTCAAATAGGTTTAAATCTGTTGTCAATGTCTGTTTTTAAATGTCTTTTTAAAAACTAAACCTTTCCAGTTTTTTTTATCCAGCTTTTCCTCCATGTCATTAAACGTGTCAATAAACTCTTCTTTTTAAAAAAAAAAAAAAATCATCCGACATTTTCTTTAACCTTTTTTTCAATAATTGTGTTTGTTTCCTTTTTTAACTCCATTAGTTGAGATTTTCATCTGATTCATCTGTATATCAATCGAGCTATTTATTTGACTTATATCTTCCTTTAATTCTTCCTTTAACTTAACTATCTGCTGAGAAATAAAGGATTTCAATTCTCCTCACCTTCCACTTTTGTCCCTGATTTCTTGGACACATCTTCCTGGGATCGTGTCCTAGTCGACACATCTTCCTGGGATCGAGTTCAAGTCGACTCAGGCTTCACTTGGACTTCTCCTTCCTCCCAGTTTATCGGCTTTCGAGCTTTACTCTTATCTGTGGGGCTCCGTGGAACCGACAAAGCTGTCTGAAAACCGTCACTCGGTGAGGAAACTAACAAACAGCTCGTTGCAGACAGTACCCACCCACATCTCTCCCGGTAAAAGTCTTCTAAAACCCCCGTTTTTACAATTTTTTTTGCAGAGTCTGGCTGGCACTATTACTCTAGGGCCTTCAATAGCGCGGCCACCGGAAGTCCCCCCCTGTATTGCTTTCTTTAGTCATCTCTTTTAAACGTTTCCCAATTCTATTCTCTGGCTTCCTAGCTCATCTTTTTCTGTTTTATCTATATAAATTATTATTTTTAAATTTTTTATTTTTGTTAGAAGTAATTTACAGTGATGTGGTACCTAAGTACCTGATACATACATACGCATTACCATTCTTGTACAACTTCTTAATTTTTAATTTAATAATAAAAGAGCAGTGATAGAAAAAGGAAAATAAAGGGTGTCGATGACATAGATAGACAAACCGAGAGAGACAGAAAGCAGAGATAAAAATCTAAGGAGATTGAGAAAAAAAGTGAAAATAGAAAGTAAATACATTAGGAGAGATATACCTATTTCGTATCATTACCCATCCGTCACCCGTTTCTGAACCATTTCATTTCTAAGTTTATCTTAGTGTTGCACCATATGCTTGTAAGAAGTCGATTAAAGGCGATCAATCTTTAACAATTAGTCTACAATTTGCAACTTTGCCTATATGTAGCGTTTCTGACATATTTGAAATCCACATTTTGAACGTTTGCGTGGTTGCTTATTTTTTCCAAAATGTAAGTATAACGTTTATTTGCTGTTATTAAACCGTAAATAAAGAGAGCTTCTTGGAACGTAGTTAATTTACCGTTCCCTCTTCAATTGATCCGAAGATAATCAGTTCTGTATTTGGGGTTCAATTTTGTGTGAATAGTTATGTAAAAGTTCCAAAAATGTAATCCAAAAATGTTTGAAGTTTTGTACAAGAGACAAAGGAATGTGCTATAGTGCATTTTGACTTTAGACATTTGTCACAAATGGGGGAAACATTTGGAAATATTATATTCAATCTGGTTTTCGAGTAATATAATCTACGTAAAATTTTAAATTGAATTAAGTTATGCCTTACATTAATTGAACATTTATGTAATAATAGGTTTTTTTTTCCCATCTGTCTTTCGGGATTTTTTATCAGTAACTCTGTGTTACCAAGTCCCTCCTTCTAATTGCCTCTGTCGTTGGTGTTTCTATTTTTTTAAATTATATTATATAAATCATGATATTAAACTGCTTGATTTGCCTTTCTGTTCATTCCTTCCTCTAATAAATCTGAGGTTAGAGTTTGATATCCTTTTATATATTTTTCAAATAATCTTGAATTTGAAGTTATTTGAAATATTGGTTACTTTTCAGGTTATAAATTTTGTTGTAATTTGTTTGAGATGATAGAAGTAATTTCCCCCCATCTCAATACATACAAAATCTCCAATCATTTTAAAATATTCCTATTCTTTCCCCAATGATACAAAACGTTTTTATCAATAAATAGGTGGTTTAAAATGAGGGAAACTTTGGGGGTTAGCTATCTATATAATTAAAAGTCCCCTAAACATTGACCACTTCCAGTTTGCACTTGTATATTGATTGTAGAAAAAAGGTGATTGTGGTTGTGATTTTTGGCCACCTTACTCATCAGTCCCCCTCCAGCTGTCAGGGCCAGAAGGATTTTTTCGCCATCCAAGAAAAAAATAAAAGACTTATTAATTCAAAAAAAAATATTGAGATTCCCTCTCCTGTCAATCAGGCCATGAAGGCCAACGCCCCTTCCAGTGGGAGGGGGAGCAGCTATAAAACCAGGAAGTGTGGGCGTGGCCCAGTCTTCGCTGCAAGATGGGGGATGGAGAGGGTCACGACTCTGTACTGAACAGAAATCTACAGAACACTGAAATACTGACCTGTGCGTGCCCTTTATGTGTGGCTATTACAACAACAGTGTGCTTTTGGCAACCTGTGTGCCTTTTGCAACTGTAAAAAAGGATGAAAAATGTCTTAATTGATTGTCCAACCTCGTCCCCTTCCTCTCACAGTCTCACGCACCCTGTTTTCGGCAGAATTATAGCATTTTCTGAGCTTCAGCCTTCCAGGCTTCAGTAATTGAGCTTGCCAGGGCTGGGGTGACTGACTTCCTAGACCAAGAATCTAATCGGCCCACAATAGTCCCTACTAGCCCTCTGAAACCAGTTCCGATCTTTCGGGAAGGAAGGATTTACCACTAGTTTAAACTGTGGGAAATATTGTGTTGGAGGGGACAGCGTCCCCCCCAGGTGAAGCTGGGACTCATCAGGTCCCCACTTATTCCTATACTTTTCTTACCTTTTTGGATTTAACGCTGTGCATTGACTTCGCCCTTGTCAGTTACACGGTCCGCCACCATACTCCCCTGTTGAATCTTCTTCTTCCTCTTTGGAATGAACTGATCCTGCACCTTCTGTATTATACCAGAAAATACCGCCATGCCATAAAAGAACTGTAGAAACAAGAATAAATGTTAGAACCATCAGCCAATACCTTAGGCTATTACCAAAGCAAAACTGTTGAAAACATAATGATTCTATAGATACATCCTATCTGTTCAATTCAAAACTCATTGGCCCGTGATTCATTCAACAGCAAGAACAATTATCCCAAAGAAGTGTTAAAGCAACAAAGAGTTTTTCAAAGTTAAAAAATGGTCAATTCTTGTGGCTAATGTCAATCACCCGAGCTGTATTGTCCATGAATCGCAGACTCCAAGCAGTCAGTGCCCCGCCTTAGGGAGTTGTGGGGCCCAATTGGGAAAATTTTTTCATAGAAATATAAATTAATAATTATAAATGAAGTCGCAGTGTCGTGAGTACCATGACAATTCGGGGAGAGTTTTCCTTTCACAGGCGTGTGGGTTCTAGCCAGGGTAAAGTTGCGAGGTGGTAAGGCACATTGAGAAGGAAAGGGTCAAGGTTCATGCCAGTAACTTACTCACTCACCGCGCCGAGGCGCTCCGGGCGCCACCGCACTGAGCCCCAGGGCGGGGAAGCAACATCGTGTGGCAACGAGCAGCCCTCCATCACCGGACAGTGAACCGACTGCCATCTCAGCTCCTTCTGCCTGGACCGCTCATCTCTGGCCAGTGCTCTCCGTTTGAAATAAACAGGGGGGGGTGTTTGACGGGGACCAGCACAAGAGGCAAAGATCACACTGACATATGGAGTAAGTTCCACCGCCCACTTGGTCCTGTTTATCCAGCGCCCTGACCCCTGTTGAGCTGGAGATCCCGGCCTACCCCCACTTCTCAACCCTCCTAGCCACCCCCGCAACTATACCCCTGGACAGACTACCCACATGCTCTAAAAGGAACGGCCCCCTTCCCCCCCCTCCCCCCCCCCCCCCCCCCAACAGCAGCGCTGTTCTTTTTACCGCCCCTCACACGTTTAACAGCTCTACCCATCAGCTGATAGCCAGATGGATAGGCATGGCTATACCTCAGTTACAGCAACATCGTTCTTGAAGTTGCTGTACTGAGGGATAACAAAGTCTAATCTTTCTTGACAAACAACCTAACCTTCGCCTCCAAGATGCAGGTTCAATTTCTAGCAATGTTACAAAATTGTGAGATATTAAAAATCAAGTCGGCAATTTAATCCCATCAGATAAAGCAGAAAAAATAATATAATTTGACACCTACTTCAAATTCATATCACATTCTTTTCAAAGTGATCATTTGGCTGATCCATCCCCATTACAGTACCCCGTTCCTGCCTTCTCCCCATATCCCCTGACTCCGCTATATTTATAAGAGCCCTATCAAGCACTCCTTGAAAGCTTCCAGAGAACCTGCCTCTACCGCCCTTTTGAGGCAGAGCATTCCACGAACTCAAACACACTCTGTGAGAAAAGTGTTTCCTTCTCGTCTCCGTTCTACATGGCTTAACTCCTATATACTTTAAACTGTGGCCCGCTGGGTTCATGGACTCCCCCAGCATTCGGGAACTGTTTCCGCCTCTAGCGTGATCCCAAAACCCTTAAAGTTAACTAATGAGAAGTACCCTCGTCAATCCTTACAAAAGCTATCCCGATTTGCTACCAAACAGCCCAGCCTGCTATCATCTCTCTCAGCATAAAGACATCCTGGCCATTCGCGGGAATTAACCTTGTAAGCCCTACGCTGCACTCCCAGCAATAGCAAGAAAGGTCCCAATCATCAATTAGGGACCAAAACCTGCACACAATACTCCAGTGCTGTCTCACACGAACTCCCCTGTAACCCCCATGCAGAAGACCTCTAGCTTGCTCCTATATTACCGATCCCACTTTTTATGAGGCCAACAGGCCCATATCTTAGTTCTAAGGGCGGAGATACACTGGTAAACGTGGTAACTCATGTAGAATTTTCAACGTTGAAAAACATGTCCACGAGAAAAATATATTCTCATGCGAACTCGGTAAAAATTTGATACTTTTTAACACTAGTCATACCAGAGTGACTCGATGTGTATACCGTAGTAAAAGTGGTCACTCAACTTTCACTACTCTGATGTTCATGCATGGCAATACAGAATACTCTGTAAATTCATTACCATTACAAAATTGCAGTTTTATGAACATGTAATCCTGCTCCATAAATTCTCAGTTCCGTTTACAATATCTATCAGACAAACAGAATGTTGTGCATGAAAAATCTTGCCCAACTCATTTGTATCTTTCCTACATCAATCATAAACACATCAACAAAATATGCCCTAGTTTTTAGCCACTTATGACAAAATATCGAATGTAGGTATTTGTTATCATCACCCCATCCCAGAAACAAACAGTACTTAAAGAAGAAACATTTGTTTAACTGACTTGTAAAGGCATATACCATACAGGAAGATCCATTGATCCCATATCCAAGATACTATTGCCTAGATAATTGCATAAAAGGTATTAATGTCAAAGAAATTTGGTGGTTTACATGAAAACAATAGCCCCATTATACTCAATTAGGCAAGTCCCCAGCTATAGACACTTTCTTCCTCCCCCCCCAACCCTCACTCACCCTCTCCCAATCTCATTCAATCCTACCAATTTGACACCGATCTGTTACTCAGCGCTGTATAAGTTTCATTCCAATCAAAATCTCTTATCAATAAAATACAACTTTCGACTTTAAAAATTGCAGCAGGATCCTATATAAATGCAAATATATGGTATTTTTATCCTAGCATCTTCCGCCCCCTCAGCCTCCCCTTACCTCCACACAAGAAGCGTAAAGCCTGCAAGAAAGCGTTTTGCAATTGAGAAGTTCGATGACCGCCAGGAATTAAAATTAATAGCTAATGAATCGATTACTAGCGATCTACGAGCGTGAGATTGAAACTCCCTGTCAGAGGGTTTCTAAGAAAACAATCCTGAAGTATGACGGCGTATTGTTTTAAGTGAGCATTTTGGACAGCGAACACACCATATTTGTGGTTAAATATTCTTTCCAACGTAAAATCCCTATTTCTCTCTATCTCTCTCTCTCGTTCATCACCGACCTACATCTCCTCATCTCTCCTCCTCTCTCTCTCTCTTCTCTCTCCTCGCCTCTCATCTCTCTCTCACCTGGGTCTGCAGTTGTACCACACCGTAACGAGCTAACACAACCCCCATATCTGTATATCCACATATTTGTCTCCCTCATGCACTTATCCTGCTGTTGTCATTCATATCCTGGCATCAGGTCTTTTAACACTATCCTCCCCGTCCAATAGCGGGGCGCGGTAACGCAGCCGATTTCATTACCAAATCTGACGTCCTTCACCGACGCCACCGTCCCGGGCCCCCCCCCCCCCCCCCCCAGTAGATGACATTGATGACCCATTGTACTAACAACTTGTAACTACTGGCTGTTAACTGCTACATAGCATTTAACACTTCATTTAATAAGTCACAGTGGTTTCTGTTTCCAAGTTTCGTTTATGTAAAAAAATCCGTATGAGAATGTTTTTTGAAAATCATTTACTTTACAAGCAAAATGGATTTTCCATATGAAATACAGAAAATTAACGCGGTGGCCCAATTTGGAAAAATCGGTCCCATCGGCCATACAGGCCGGCCCAGCAAGCAGTCATTGCATGCAAAGATAAGCAACAAAATACTAAACATAAGACTACTTTCATTTACATGACATTGCTGTGTCCAAAACATTATTATGCACCTGAAAAGGGTGGACTATGTATAAACACTGCAGGTACACCTCCAAGGTGACCCAACATGTTTTACAAATGGCCTTTATAATAACAGACAATGTCACTTTAACCACAATGTGATTTTTCTATAACAATCTCACATTGTGAGTACCGATGCAAATAAATAAATTATGGGTCTTTGTCCCAAACATAGAGGAGGGACTGTATAGCTTGTCAAAAGTTCTAGACTTTGTGCATCATTGTCCTGTGCTCGATATGAACCAGAACAATGAAAATCCCCCTTGCTACAGCAATACAGGCTCATTAGACCCAACAACAACAGTAAATGTGCAATAAAATATGCAATAACATATCACAGACCCTTCAATACTGAAATTTGAATAGTGAATCAGATTTGCGCAAGTGGAATTCCAAACGACTAATAAAAGAGAGACATTTAAATACGCCTGTGAATGAAATGGAAAATGAGATGTAGTCTTTCAATATTCTGCACCATGCATAAACAGTTTATTAATACTGGAAAGGTGATTCCCGTTCCAGTGCAAGATTTATAGGCTGCACTGCACTTGCACTTTGATGTTCCACTGCAGGCAGGCCTACACGCATCTCAATTTCCAAGCGTTAATAGTCCTTGATCTGCAGACATGTCTTATACCTCATGAACCATAGTTGTGGGCAACTAGCATTCAGAATCTTGAACACTGGCCTACAGTTCCTAGCTGCCAGCCGTTCACGCCCGTTTGACATGCCATGTGCAGATCTGACTTGTAAAGAAGGCTCAGGCTGCAACTAAATTGAAAAAATATTAATTGGTGGTTGCAACAGTCTGTCTTGGATATTTACAAAGAGAAAGGCACAAGGGTGATTTAAGCTGAGGGAACATTCCAGATAAACTTTAGAATCATGATAGAAAACATAGAAAATAGGTGCAGGATTAGGCCATTCGGCCTTCGAGCCGGCACCGCCATTCAATATGATCAAGGCTATCATCCCCAACTAGCATGCCTTGATCCCTCAGTAATCAGAAGATAGAATTAATAGAGAGTGGAGAAAGTGTTTGTTTAAGAGTGCAACATTTTCAATGATCTCTGTGGCTACCTGTGGCCAAATTTTTTGCAAAGCTGACATTTTTGTGATTGGCTCTATCAGAATATCAAAATAAACATTTGTATTTGAAATATAACACTACTTTGACATTTACTCGACACACACAAAATTGAAAGAATGGTGTATGTTTAAAAACACATGCCCACGTCGGATTTAGGAACCAGCATCTTCCTGGCCGTTATCAACCACAGAACGGTCACCCCACATCAACTACAACTATTAGCCCCATCAGTGCCTCATTGTGGGTCATTGCACTGTTCTCTCAAGCTGGAATACTGTAACACGATACACGATTATTGTTCACTCTGCGCAACTCTTGATAAACGTTGTATTGCTTGGATTGAACTCACGTCTATTATGATTTAACTGGATATCACGCACAATTTTTCATAGTATCTCTAATCCTTGACAATAAAAAACCATACTATTAACAAATAATTCACGGTGCAAAATTACAGTATAGAAATCTTTATGGTTTTTACTGAAAATATGTTAATTGAACATGGTAGGACCTCTAATGTCGATAACACCTAATTCATTAGTAAAAAACATTCTCCAATGGCGCGCGCTCTCTCACAGTATACTTTAAAACCCTCAACAACGTTCGACTTGAGGTGGAGCTGAGAGGGAGCGATCTATCTGAAGAGCTGAGAGACGTAAGAACATTGTGACGCTCTAAGCGACTCAATTTAAAAACAGAAACTTATGGAAGCAACAGCAAGTGATGGGCAATCTGCGATTTAGAGAAACAAAAGATAACATATCAGGTCTGCACCCCTTTTGTCAGATTGTTAAAGGGAGGAATCAACTAAGGTATCAGATGCAGAGTAGGTGGGGAAGAATACTAGAATGATGGGAATATCTATACGATGAGGCCATGAGAGATGAAAGATTGCACACA